>OY821518.1:111484897-111762397 GCA_963682025.1 Cordilura impudica
TATTTTATTTTATTTTATTTTATTTTATTTTATTTTATTTTATTTTATTTTATTTTATTTTATTTTATTTTATTATATTTTATTATATTTTATTCTCTTTTATTTAATTTTATTTTAATTACTTTTGTATGTGCTGATGCTCTTAAATACCAAAAAAGTTCTATCTACCTAGCGATTGATTCTGAATCACTTTCTGAGTGGAACTACAGGCCGCAAATATTAATATCCTTTTATCAAATTTAGCTCCTATCGACCATAGGACAAATGCAATTGAAATTCCAAAAAATCGGTGGATTTTCAGACATAGCCCCCTATCACATCGACTAAAATGGTTGTAAAATCCAGATTATCATATATATAAGTATATCGTAAATCGTACTCAGTAGACCAAACAAAAAATGATGTAGGAACATCTTTTGTCATAGTCTCATATAAAGCTGATTACCGATTTTCACCTAAGTCTATCAAACAAATAAAAATAAATTTTTTAAAATTTGGTTTATACATATATGTTTTTGAAAAAAGTAAGTGACTTTTCTAAATATGATCATGAGCGGTTCATTGTTTTTATCTATTCCCATATAAAAATAACTCAGATATTAACTTTTTCATATCTGCAGGTCATAACTCAATAATCATAGCACTAAAATTTGGTTTATGCTTATTTTCTATATCCAGTTGTTGACTCAGCAAGGTTGGATCCAAGATACTGTCTCGTTGCGCATGGTATAGGGTATTTTGTAGGCGCTGTAGACTATAAAAATTCGGAAAGAATCTCCCGTTTTTTTTTCGCCGCCCACCTAAATGTAATATTGGCTTAGGAGACCTTCCGTTTGAAGTCACACTCATATGGGTCATTTTTATATGGTCAAAGTCTGAACATTCACTTATTTTCTGCAAATTTAATACCGATCGGTATATATCATGAGGGCACTCTGAACATTGTTGGTATATTTTGCTGCTACAAAATCTATCGAACTAAATCTTCATTTCCAAGTCTCGTTTATTATTGATTATCTCATCTCCATATAATTAAATTATCTAATATGAATTACTTACTTCTATTATAATCCATTAAAATATAATTTTTCAATCTAAGAATTGAAATCAAAACGTAATCGAATGAAGTTATTAAGAAATTCAATACATTTAATAATTGGATTTGAAAGAAAGACAAATGAAGACTTTATATTTAAAATAGACGCTAAAGTAACAAAGAAAATTATACGAAATATAAAGCAATTGCATTGGGGAAATGTACCTTTAAACGTGTAGGCCACTGTAATACCCTTTAAGCCATAACGAATTTCAATTATATTTGATGACTGGTTCGTAGTTGACTAATAAACTGACAAACAGGCAGGGTTTTAAAAAAAAAAACATCATCATCGTCATCCACATCACAGACCTATTTGCCTTTATTTGTGTTTTTTTTTAGTTCATGTTTTGTATGTCCGGCAAATTGGATCACGTTTATTCGTAAGATTATTTATTTGTTGCATTATTACAATTTTGATTTGCATCAGGAAAACTTCAATAAAAGCCAAGTTAAAAACTCATCAGCAATAGCTTATATAATTTATTACAATTCTATAATTGAAATTTTAATGGAAATTATGAAATAAGTAAATCTGTAATAGAAAAGTAAGAATGAAAATTTCTATTAGAGACAATACGCATCATTCTCGAAGAACATACTTCATTGGGGGGAAAATAAAATTTCTAAATAAGTAGAACATTGTATATAGCGATAACCAATTTTTAAATGTACTAAAAATTGGCTCTAAAAAAAACTGGGCTAAGTCCAATAAATAAGACATTACCATTCACCACTCCGTAGCCGATGAAGTGGACTACGCTAGAATGCAAGGAATATTTTTTCGTTACTTTCAGGAACATTGGCCCAAAATGTCCATGATGAAAATTTGGGATTATTCGATCCTGTGCACAATCGAGGTTAAAGGTTATGTTAAGGGCTGGTGGATACTGACAACTCCTCACATAGACTGAATGGTCCACTTTTTAGTGTAATTGAAAAAGCAAAACAGTTTTAACCACGAATAGTTTATTCAGCATCTCATCGAGTTGGTTGACTTCGTTTAAATTATAGAGCTCCACTTTGGCCAGTATAGTACATGAAGTGAAAACTCCTAACAATGAAAAACCAGTTTTTTGGATTTGAAATAATTTTATTTTTCAACATAATCTCCGTTTAGTGAAATGCAATTCTTCCAACGATCCTCTAACATCTTTAGGATTTGTCAAACTTTTCAACATAGGCTTATTTTCTTCTGAAAATATATCTATAATATCTATAGTATTGTAAAAAACGAGAAAAAAAACTACCCAGAGCGACAGAACAAAGTGATAAATAGTGGATTCCGTCAACGTTGCAAAACTACTTTTCCGCTTCCTTTCAGTTAGAATGTGTGAATGATGACGTTTCTTATTCAAGAGTTGACCGCAACGAATGGCAGCGTAGTATCCGCATGCTGCCAGAAAGGTGGGAAAAAGTAGTGCAAGCGATGGACAGCAATTTTGGATTAAACACAAATAAGAAAATTATAGTCGATCTAGACCGACTATATGATACGCTACACCATGCGTTTAGAGACCGATAAGGTACAAATAATTAAATATAGAAAATAAGCATAAACCAAATTTGAGTGGCATTGTTATTAATTCTATTGACTTCGGATATGAGAAAGTTAATATAGTTTACCAAATTTATATGGGGTCTAAGTCGGAAAATGGACCGATTCTGATCATATGCGCTAAGGTCACTTAGATGCAAACCAAATTTGAGAAAAATCTGTGCAAAATCGGAAATCAGCTTCACGTGGGGGTATGACTAAGAATTGTTCTACAGGGTTTATTTTTGGACTACTAATAAATTGATGTAGTAGACATACACAAATCCAATTTGACCGAGATTATATTATAATTTGGATATTGTGGCAACTTAAGTAATTCTCATAGGGGTCATTTGTATTCTCACCAATTTCAATAGCCTATAGAAGCTTATATACTAAATTTCATTAAAATATATGCATATTTGCGACCTGTGGTTGCTTACCAGTTTACATGGACACACAGACAGATGGACGGACATCGCTAAATCGACTCAGAAAATGATGCTGAGTCCATCTGTATAATAAAAGATGGGTCAAATATTTTTGATGGTTACAAATATCACCACAAAGTCATTATACCCTGACCACATAGTGTTATCTATAATATTAATAGGCAAGGCTATTTCTTGTGACCGATGTAAATCTGTCAGTTTTACCCCGACTTTGGCCAAACATACCTCATTTGAACGGTGTATCGTTTTAAGTGTCCACCAGATTTCCAGATTTTTAATTTTCACATTTTTTTTGGAGTAAAATGCATTTAAAGTTACTACTTACACATACATAAAATTATACAATGCTGTGTGTGTATGTGTTGTATATGAGAAGCCCTGTGTTAAATTCAAAAATAATTTGGACATAAACCAATAACGATAATAACGCAATCGAATTTCATTATAATAATTGCATATCGCACGCCCTGTATTGAATTGAATAGCATACCTTTGGTGGCATAAAACATTGAAAGAAATAAATTGAACGAAAAAATAAAATGTCCCAGAATTTACACTCGAATTTCGAGGGCTGGGCTCTGCTAGTAGGGTATAAAAAGGCTTTAACTTATTATTTTGAGTCCTGTAGTGAGGAAGTACCGGAAAATCCTAATTTAATTATAAGATGCACTTCCCAGAAAAATTTTACTGTGGCTAGGTAGAAGTTAACACGATATCAGTGAATCACTATTTGTCAATTCGCAAAATTTATAATTAAATATGTCTTCCAGCTCTTCAAAAATTTATAGAAAAATATTATCAACGAGGCAAAATAAATTTCGGACTCGATTTAGCGTCTTCACATTACGCTTGGGCTACAATTGAAAACATAACAAGTAAGAAAACTATAGATCGTCTATACAACACCCAGGCATTTCGAAAAAAGTTCGGTTCGTGGATCCAACTTTTCTAAGCCCATAACTGGATACAGAAAGTAAGCATAAACCAAATTTTAGTATTATTTTTATTAATTTGTGGTGTGCAGATATGAAAAAGTTTATCTAGGTCTCAAAATGGACCGATCATGGCCATATTTAGTAAAGTAAATTAAAGTCGGTTCAGACCGACTACATGATAATGTATACGATAAGTTTGGAGAAAGGCTCGTAGGTGCAACTAATTCGATATAAGGATAAACCGAATTTAAGTGACATTGTTATAAATTTATTGTCTGCCGGTATATGGGGACCAGTTATTTAAAAAAAAAAAAAAAACATAAACAAAGCAAATTTAAAAAAATCTGGCAATAATTTTGTTTTTTGGACGACTTTGGTAAAGTACGGGAATCATCTTTATATGGGGACAATGAATAATTAATGGATCTAGTAAGCACATACAAACCATATTTAAACGAGATTTATATGATAATTTGAATTTTAGGGCAAATTAGGTCGAATAGGAGTCATTTCCACCAATAGCAATGTCATTAGTCATATGGCCGACAAAAGCTTATAAACTAAGATTTATCAAAATATATTCAAGGTTTGCCCAATTCAGTTTCTGAGTCGATCTTTATAATAAAAGGTGGGTATTGAACAGATATTTTGGTCGTTACAAACATCAGTACATCATTATACCCTCACTACATAATGCTATATGCTATACAAATTTGTATATTCTACAGGGTGATCCAAGTAGAGATACTTTTTTCAATAGCCTTTTTTTTGACAGATCACGTGTTAGTCGTGCTGTCATGTTATTTTTGTTTAGTATTGTTTGACATTTCATCATTTAAAAACTTACGCCTGAACAACGTTTACAAATCGTTCAACTTTATTACGAAAATTCACGTTCTGTGAAGAATGTGTTTCGTGCACTTCGCTCAACTTATGGTCAACATAGTCGGCCTACTGAGCATACTATTCGCAACACCATCACCCATCTTGAGACCCAGCATTCATTATTGGATAATATTCGACCGAATAGACCACGTCCAGCACGCAGTGAAGAAAATATAGCGGCCGTAGCTGAGAGTGTACACGAGAACGTAACCATCAATGGCGACCGTTAACGTGCCATGATAACCGACTATTTGATGCCTGAAATTGAAGCTCGTGATCTCGGCGACATTTGGTTTCAACAAGACGGCGCCACTTCCTACACAGCGCATCAGTCAATGGATTTGTTGAGAGAATACTTCGGTGAGCAGATAATTTCACGTTTTGGGCCGGTCGATTGGCCACCAAAATCGTGTGATTTTTCCTGTGGGGATATGTAAAGTCCAAAGTTTATGCGGACAATCCCGCTTCGATTCAGGCCTTGGAGCAAAACATCTCGCGTGTTATTCGCCAGTTACCAGTCGAAATGCTCGAACGAGTCATCGAAAATTGGACTCAACGGATGGACCACTAGGACGTAGCCGCGCCCAACATTTGATAGACATAATATTCCAAAAATAAATGCCAAAGAATGTTCTTTCAAATGATAATAAACATTCCCCAATAAATTTGAACTTTCTGTGTTTTTTTCTTTAAAAAAGTAGGGAACCTCGAAATGGATCACCTTTTATGAAGAATTTTCTTTTTTAATACTGAGTTCATGAACTCTAAAAATATCTTAAAATAACCAATTTTTTTCAAAAATCTTTTTTATCAGCAACTAACTGTAATAAATCAAAGAATTATATTTACAGATTATTATTTGATTTTAATTAACAATACGAATAAGTGATAATTTGTTGAATTTTTTTTTTTTTTATAAAATATTGTGACATCGTTAGCATTTCCGTTCTACGCCCATTCATGCTGCATTAATTGTATAAATACAAACAACGAAAAAAGGTTATTGATCGACCCCTTGTAATAATTTACAAGCGGTTTATTAAAAAAAAAAGTTGTTAATGGGGTACGTAAATAAAGCCGAACAAAAACTCTAAATGATACGTTAAGAAAAACAAAAACAAAAAACTGACTCATTCTAGGTACACCCAAAAAAAATCGTTGCCGCATAAACTTACAAAAGCAATGAACTCTTTTTGAGATAATTCCAATTTCTCTGACTGTATTTTCAGGTAATAGTGTTAATGCATGAATGGTATACAAATGCTCAGTGTATGTATATACGAGTTCGTAGCTTAATACGAGAAGAATAAAAAAAAATACTTTATAACATGGTCTGGTCGGTAATGGTTGGTTGAACAAGAAACACATTCTCATGCATAAAATTTAAAAAATGTTTATTAAAAGTTAGAATCTTAGCTGGCTTTTTTTTGTAATTTAATTTGTATAAACAATGAAAATACAATTTAACCCTTTACACTTGAAAAAAAAGCTACAGGAATTTTTGGTATTGACAAATACCGAAATACTGGGTTTTAATTTTTATTTATCCGAAGATTTCTTGATTTTCCCTTTTTTCACTTATCGAATTTGATTACTTGTTTCAAGAGTAATGCCGTAATGCATTACCGCCACTGAAGAAATCAGTGATGTCTATTTCGACGATACTGTGTTTGAGGAAATAATTCCGAAGCCCTGTCAAGTCAGTCAACTCCCATACACAAGACATTAAATCTTGCATAGAAAAAGATATTGCTCTATTTGTTTCCGGACGGCTCAGAGTATATTTTTGAAGGCCGCTTATAATTACACTAAGCAACAACTGAAGTGCACTTGACTACTTTATGTATAGTGGCCCTTTAAAAGTTTAAAATCACAATAAAAAAATTGTTTATGGACAAGTTGTTTCCAAAATTTTTCGTTTCTTATTTCGGAAGTAATTTCACTATTTAGACTACATAACTAACTATATCAATGATAATAATCTTCTTCCTTGTAAACAATCTGGTTTTCGTGTCAAGCATAGTTGTATTACAGCTCTTACTGATGTAGCCGAAGATCATAGAAAAGAACTAGACAATGGCTGTATGGCAATGCTGGTCTTGCTAGACCACTCAAAGGCATTTGACACAGGTGATCACACTATTTTGATTCAAAAACTGATATATTCATATCTTAATGGTCGATTACAGTATGTAGAAATCAACTCATCACTAACTTCAAATTTCCTCCCCATCACTAGGGGTATACCACATGATTTCATTCTTGGACCTCTTCTTTTTTCCATTTCTGCAACTGATTTGCCAGACCTGCTGATACACTGCAACATTATAATGTATGCTGACGATGTTCAATTGTAAAGGGTTTTTCAATAAGAGCGCTACAAAAGCGGTCCAAACGGTTTTGGATATCAATGAAATTCTTTATTCCTGTGAAAGTACGTTCGATGTCATTAGGTATGGAAATCGACCTCTTTTGCATGGCCACCATGGGCACGCTTGCAGAAGTCCAGACGCTTAACCCAATTTTCGACGGTTTTCAAGCATAAATCGGCCGATACTGCTGCAATTTCACGTTCGATATTCGTACGAAGTTCATCAATCGTCACTGGCTTGTTGGCATAGACCATAGACTTGACGTAGACCCACAGGAAATAGTCCAACGGCGTCAAATCGCACGACCGAGGCGGCCATTCGACTGGACCATTTCGTGAGATAACACGTTCTCCAAACTTGGTTTCCAATAAATTGATTGTGACATTCGCTGTGTGCTTTGTGGCGCCGTCCTGTTGGAACCACATGTCCTCCAAGTCCATATCATCCAATTGGGGCCAAAAATATTCGGTTATCATTGAACGGTAGCAATTCCCATTCACAGTAACGTGCCGGTCTTGATCATTACGGAAGAAGTACGGCCCAATGACGCCGCCGGCCCATAAACCGCCCCAAACCGTAATTTTTTCGGGATGCAATGATGACTCATGGAGTACGTGTGGATTGCTGTCTGACCAATAACACATATTTTGTTTATTGACGAAGCCATTCAGCCAGAAATGAGCCTCATCGCTGAAGATGATTTTTCGATGAAAATCCGAATCATTTTCAAGTTGTTGCTCAGCCCAATTCACGAACATACGACGCTTCTGGTGGTCAAGCGGCTTCAGTTCTTGCATCAATTTGATCTTGTAAGGATGTAGGCCAAGATCTTTTCGCAAAATTCGCCACAACGACGTCACAGAGATGCCCAACGCTTGAGAACGACGTGTGAGAGACACATTTGGGCTTTCTTCAACTGAAGCCTCAGCGGCAGCAATATTCTCGACACATTTTGTGCTGTGCCTGGGGATTCAAATTTATCCACTAGACGCTCAATTGTTGATTTGCTAGGAGGATTATGACGACCATAAATTGGACGTAGCGCTCTTAACGTTGAGGCCACTGACTCCGAATTTCGGTAGTAAATTTTAATAATTTCGACTCGTTGTTGGCTCGTATATCTTTCCATCATGAAATAGCAAACCTTGCTGAAGAGAAATGTCAAAAGAGCGGTAAGAAATATTGCGTCGTTTGCTGTCCCTGTCTTTCTACTTTTGTAGCGTCCCTGTTGAAAAACCCTTTACATTAGCAGTAAAAAGGAGCAAATTGAGGAATGCACGCTTCTGTAAATTCAAAAAAAAAAAAAAAAGGAAAAAACACCATATTTGTGGATTTGTAATCAAATTTAGCAAAAAAGGTGAAAATGGGGAAAAAATGGGCATTTTTGAGATTTTTAAGGCACTGCATGCACTTTTTTTGGGTAGGTGTGTTCCGCTTTTTTTTCTCCTATTCCATATCTACAACTTCAGACATAAAAGAGATATTCCGTACGGTTACCGAGTTATAACCATGTTAAAATATACAAAAAGTGATAAAAATCCACCTTGAGCAAAAAAATTCGTATGGCCATTAAATTATAATGGCAGCCAATGATGCAGAAGATCTTATTTTTCAAGCTACTTTCAGTTGCAATTCTCAGAATTGAGTCCCAAATCAATGAGCTGAAAATGTTGTACTGTGCTATGCAGAGAAAAATTTTGGCGTCCAGCTTGATGGCTGATGAAGATTAGAACACTAACAATCGAATCACTTTCAGCCTACACAGGAGAAATAATACCATAACAAAATTAAGACATCACACGCTAATATGAAATTGGCAATTTTACATTACCGCAATTCGTCTTTGGAATATTATTCCACCAAATTACTAGAGCAACCAGCAACGCGTTACACTTTAAGAAAAGAATTTTTGAGTTTTATTCTTAATATTTTTACTTCAAAGTTTAACTAGTCACTCATTAATTTATTTTTTTATTTTGTTTTTATTAATTGTTATGTTATAACTTTCCATTGCTTATCACACTACTTATAACATTTATGTTTTGTCTGACAAGAGGACTCCTGTTTCTGGTGACATAAATTGTTATTTTACTGCTCCTAGGCTTTCGTTTCCGATATTGTATGTATGTATGTATGTATATATTGACTGACGTTCATGACTAAAACGATTCAGAAAGTGAATCTTACTACATGTTGAAGTACTAAATACAATAGAAAGTAAATTAATTTGAATCTTTATATTATGAGGTGAAACAAATTTTTAAGGTTTATAGAAAACCAGATAAAAAAATTCCACCTCTAGGTTACGCCTGATGGAAACAAATATGTTGAAAATTCAAATGTTTGCATGGGTTAGTCATTCTAAACAAACTAATCATGTCTGATTTCTATTCAACACATATAAACTCAAGTTTACAGTTGAATTATTTTCCTTAATCCATGCGAATAAAGTTCTCCGCTAATTTAACAGATCTTATGCATTTGTTTCTCTCAGTGTTTTTAAGCGGAAAACTCTCAAACAAGTTTTTTTTAACTAATACAAAATTGTCCAAGTAATTACCTTGGTTTAGCATATATTTATATAAATTCCATATTACTAATTAAAATAACTATATAGAATTTAATTCAAGCCAGAAAATTTTTGTAGAAAAACTGTTTTAAACATTTCAAAAAGTAAACTCATAAATAATATTTATTTGAGTCTTATGCCCTCATTCCAGAACTTGAGCTTGCCTAGAAAATTTGTATAGAAACCATTTTAAAACAGTGTTTTCCATAAACATTTTTTAGATACAATTAATGTTTAAGTTATAGAATTCGGGAGTTATTTAAAAGCTGATTGAATTTGTGTGAATTTGTGAAGATATGATTTAGATATTGAAAATCATCCAAACTTTGGATTTAGATTATAAATCACATTTAATGCTTAAATGCATATTACTGCCAATTATCTACATTCCACTTCCACTTAACTTTAGTCATAAGCTTAAGTGTGTTCATTAATAAAAGCTCGTTGCTAAGTACACACAATAATAACAATGTGTTTTATAATTTTTTTACATTTTATTGTGGTGGGTGATATAGATCAGTGTGTTATTTGAAGTAACATTTTATATTTTTGAGTTTACTATAAAGAAGTAAATTATCTTTCTAATTTGAAGTTACCAATACGTGATGTTGGATTTAAAAATCTGATTGGATAAATGCGAGTTTTTTTTGGAAAATACTACATTATGCATTTGCAACATAAGTAAATAAACTCTTACTTTCGGTTTTTGTACTATTTTTAGTTTATTTGCTTTGAGTTTAAAGAGGTTAGAAGATAAAAATATCGAGGATTTTCTCAACTTTCTTGAAAATGGTGTATTTCTGAAGACTAAGAGGATGTGGGTGACCTAAGCAAAATTGATTATTACCCAGACGATGCTCAAGACTAATGAAAGAATTAGAAACAATAGTAATGACGATGAAGAATGAAAGAATTAGAAGACAATAGTGATGACGATAAAGAGCAATACAATGAAGATCCTTCTTTAGGTGTGGAAGTAGGCCGATCGTTCGATGAGGATCAATTCAGTAATCCAGCTCCAGGTCCTTCATATAACCAATCACAGCCAAGCGTTCCTGGTGTAGCAGATTGGAGGCAACGAAGTAGGGAATTTATATGGAAAAGCGCAATTTGGAATACAGTGAAGATCGCATACGTACCATGAGCAACACAAACTTATACCCCCCCATTATCCGAACTTGGGACTCCAATCAAATTTTTTTCCGAATTTATAAATGAGGATATCCTCACTGTCATTATCTAACAAACGAATTTAAATGCTACTGAAATCCGTCAATTTCTAGGTATCGTCAAATTAATGTCTGTGCACCATTATCAAAATGTTAGATCCTATTGGGGTAAATATAGCTTCAATGATAAAAAAACAGATGATTACACTGAACATATTTGGGGAAATAAGGTCCGTAATTCAATTCAATGATAATTCAAATCATGACCGTCGTCATAAAATTAGACCATTTATGGAACATTTGAATAAATTGTTTGTGAGTGTTTCGCCATTTGAACAAAGGCTCTCTTTGGATGAGCAAATGTGTTTCACTAAGGTAACACATTTTATTTAACCAACAAACATTATAAATGGTGTTTCAAGTTGTTTTTTGTGCTCACTATCTGGATATGCATATAATTTTGAAATATATCCAGGTAAGCACGATGTTGACAACTTATCTGATGAACTTCGTATCGACGTAGTCGGTAATACAGTGGTGAGATTGTGCCATTCAAATTACCCAGGCAATTTTTCCTGTTTTTCTTTTTTTTGGCAATGTCCATGGATTTTCTGTGGTCAGGACAAAATGAGTTCGTGCTGATGTTTGCAACTGGAAAATATACTTTTGTCGGCCATAGGTCGAATGCTATAGAACTAAGTCCCTTATGAGATCGACTTAAATTACAATAAGATCCAGATTATAGTATTGGTATAGGTATTGGTCAAATTTGTATTATGTACCGTTATTACATCCATTAATCACTAATCCATAAATAAACTCAGTAGGATAATTTTTAGTTATATTCTCCATATAAAAATCCATTCCGATTTTCACTTATATTTATCAAAAAAAAAAAAATATTTTGCATAAATCTTTCCCAAATTTGATTAGTTTATGTTTTTAAGCAGAATAAGTAACTTTACTAAATATAGTAATGATCGGACCTTTTAATGACCTGGTCCCCATATAGAAATAGTATCCAATATGAACTTATTTATATCTGCAGGCCGCAAATTTATAACAATGGCACTCAACTATGGTTATGCTTATTTTCTGTATCCAATTATAATCTAAGACCCATTCTCGAAACTCACGGCTTATGGTATAGTATAGTTGGTCCAAACCAATTCGTTTCGATCTTTCACAATGGTAAATGTTTATAGCTTTTAATTTATTCCGAATTTTAGAGTCTTGTAACCGACAATTCCCACTCAAGTAATGGAAAATTATTCTCTACAAATTAAACTGTCTTATAAATTTAAAAAAAATAATCCCATGTCCTTAAAATGGCGAAAATGGCGAAAATTTTAATCTTTTTTTAATTATTTTACGATGATTGAGTGATATTTGAATACTAACTGATATTTGAATAATACTGAGTGATATTTTGAATACTAACCGAGAAAAAAAAATATTATTTGTCATTAACAATTAGATAGATACTACAATTAAATTTTCAGAAAAAAATGGTATTACTAAACATGCGTTTTTGATAGCTCATGTACACTACTACCTTTTAGGTTTTAAGGCTTTTCCCAGCAAGTCGAAACTATTATTAATGACATTGATTTAAACTGGAGCGATCACTTTTTTGGAATAGGTTTTTATAAGTATTTTTTGTCACATTTTTTTTCAATATTTATTTCTCTTTTCGTTTCCCAGGGGGTCTGCACCCCCTCGTTTAGAGAGGGGGTCTCATTTTGAACTAATTGGATAATGGAAACAAGCATGAACCAAATTTGAGTGGCATTGTTATTATTTTATTTGCCTGCAGATATGGAAAAGTTAATGCATCCGATATTACATGGGGCCTAGGTCATAAAATGCACCGTTCCTGACCATACTTGGTAAAGTCATTATATTTTGCAAAAACAAATTCAAACCAAATATAAGAAAAATCAGTGCAATATTTTTCACAGGGTGGCGCACGATTCGTGGTACAAAAACAAACAAACAAAAATTATTGAAATGGCCGAAGAAGACAACAGCTTGATAAATTACTTGCTTATATCTGATGAGGCTAAATTTTATCTAACCGGGTGAATCTAATCCACAAATTCTCCATGAGAGGAAACTGCACCCGGAAGGACTCACTTTGTGGTACGCAGCTTCATCAAGCTGCATTGTGGAGCCATACTTCTTTGAAGAAAACGGTGTAACAGCAAGTTCAATGCGGACCGTTATTTAAAAATGTTTAAGTAGTTTTTTTACCCAGACATATCAGTTTCCATAGCATTTGGATCCAGCTAGATGGCGCAACCGCACTCATAGCCAGACCGGTTATAGCGGAGTTCCAAACAAATTAATATCCAGAAACTTCACTTTCCATTTAACAGTCCCTCAACACAATAATTGAAGCGATCCCGATTTCAACCCTTCAGGACGCAATGAATAATTTTCTGATTCGAAGAACTGCTATTCGAGGAATTGTTTTTTCGAAGAATTGTTTTTTCGAAGAATTGTTTTAGAAGAATTCTCCGGAAATCTCAAAATCCGTAGCCATGATGAAAAACTTTATTTTCGATTCCTGTCCGGGGTTTTATATTAAAAAATGGAGTTTTCTTCTTCTTTTTCCCATAAATAGTCCGCCCCTGTTATTTTCCAGTGCATAAAAAGAAGTCCATATACTAGTATGTAAATATTTTCTATGACCACAAACCTCTGAGAAAAACAGCTTTTTGTTTTGGAAATTCAATACATTTTTTATGAAATTCAATTAACATTTTCTAAAATATTTTTGAAATTTATTGAAATATATTTGATAATTTCTGAAATATAATTAATACTTTCTGACAATCAATTGATATTTTCTGAAATACAATACCGACTATAAATTTCGTACTTGTTTCCAATATTTATTTTTCTTTTCATTTCCCATTATAAACTTTTATTAACTCAATATCAGATCTTCCTATTTTATTATCAATTATTGGAGTTCAATATTTGTTTTCAAACAGAACGGACGTGTTGTGAGTCATAAAAAATATTTATTTATTTATTTATTTATTTATTGTGCTCTCCTGTACTATAAGAAAAATTATTCTTATTATTATAGTACAGGATTAATTAATTATAAGGGTACAATGTGCTGATATGAATAAAATTAATTACGTATATTAATTATTTATAAAATAAAATAACAAGAGAAGATAACGAAATACAAAATTTGCGAAGATTTTACTATGGAAAGCAATCAACAACATATATTTTAAAAAGCCTTGCGTTGCTTGTTGGTTGATAAGTTTATGGAAGTGCATTCAAAAGAATTGCTGTTCTGAGACAAGTGTCCTATGAATAGAAATTATGATTTTTTTTCTTCCGACCTGACATATTACAATTTTCTAAAAGATAGCTAGGCTTTTTTTGGGGACTAAAATGAATGCCTCAAAATGTAAAGCAAGTTGTAATCGCAATGCTTTAAGTAAATTCAGGAATATTGTTATTCCTGAGAGTAAGACTTTAGGTCTCTTCCTCGTAGGGAAGCTTTAATAAGCTTTTGAAGTTTTATAAGCATAAAATTATTGGCCACTTTTGTAAAATTTTGCATAACAAAGATTTACGAATAAATACAAAAATTTTATTATATGGCTAATTCCATAGTGACAGACATGACATTCAATGATATTTCTAATCCAACATTATATAGTAAAAGTTGTTCATTGTTCATAAAAATATACAAAATTCAGACGGACCTTACCAACAATTTACCATTAGAAAAAGTGAGAAAGTATTATCTATAATATTAATAGGCTAGGCGATTTCTTGTGACTGATGTTTTGTTCTACCGTTTTATCCCGATTTTGACCAAACGTATATTATTTGAAAGGTAATTCTTTTTAGCCGTTTTGCAGACTTACAGATTTTCCTTTATTTTGAGTAAATTGCATTTAAAGTTGCTACTAACACATACATAAAATTGTACATTACTATGTGTGTGTTTATTAAATTTGTTAATGTGTTTGCAATAAAAATGAGTTTGTTTTTGTGCTGATTTGTGAATTTGGCTGTAATTGATTAGCATACCTTTAGGGTCTTTATTTAATTAAAAAATAAAATTTCCTAGAACTTGCACTCGAATTTCGATGGCTGGATTCTGCTAGTCTTATTAATAAGTTGGGGGGGCAAAAAGCAGTAGTTACAGACATGACAACAAACAGACATCATTTTAGAGGATGTTTGTAAAACACAGAAAAGCTCTAAAGTTATTTGTATGACAAATAAGAAACATTTGTTTATAGTTAATATAAGAGCTAGTTTATTAATAATGCATATAATAAACATGATTTCTAAAATAAATTATAGTAAAAATAAATATTTTGTAATGTGACAGACATGAGACTGCCTTTATTTTCAATATTACTTAATAACACTTTTCCTTTCTTACTGAAACATTAGGGGCCATAAAAATATTCAAAAATACATCTAACAAACTTAAGTCATATTTTCATACCCATTTCTTTGAAATGGTATCAATAAAAATTATTTGAATCAAAATTTTAAGATTGGACCTGTTATGAAAGATACGTGTGTTTATTTCAGAGTATTTTCAATTCGTAATTCGATTAAATTCTAAAAGCGTATTAATTTAAAACATTTAAATTTAAAATAAACATAATTTGATACACAAATTATAAAATGATCACCCTTCTAATTCATAATCTAAAAGGTGTTTAGGAGGGTTTCGATTTCGTGTTGGCCTGTTTATACGTTGATTCTCCTCACACGCTTGTTCCGCAACTTCGATACTTTGATTGTTCATCGGCGTGTTATCATTTGATGAATTTGATGGAGTTTTAAGACGTTCCTCGTTGGCAGTAGGGTTTTCTGCTATGATGTTCGATGGTTCATAACCGTTGCTTGTTAACATGGATAGTGGATGTTCGTTCCGGGGTTATTCCCTACCATTAACATATGCGTCCGATCCGACTTTGGGTGTTTGATCAACGTGCCGCCGCCAGATGCGTCCGTCATCCAGTTTAACTGTATAATGTAAATCTCCGTCCCTGTTTTGTATAATACCGAACGACCATTTGTTTTTACCAAGGTATTCCCACACTGCAACATTATCTCCTGTTACAAATTTCTTAGTTGTAACCTGGCGATCGCGGACCGAGTTGCTCGAAAATTATCTGGCGGCGGCACGTTGATCAAATACGCAAAGTCGGATCCGGCGCAGATGTAAATGGTAGGGAACAACCTCGGAACGAACATCCACTAACAACTGAACCATGAATCGCTGCCAAATTGATGGTGCACATGATATTCCAAATATCAATCTTGTTGGTTTGTACAACCCTTTATGTGTGTTCAATGTTAACAGATGTTGATCCTCTGGATGGACTTCTAAAAAAATTTATTACCACCAGCCATTTTGCTGAAAAGTTCATCTATAGTGGGAAGAGGGTGTTCATCAACAAGTAATTCGGGGTTAAGCGTGACTTTATAGTCACCACAAAGGCGAACTGCATTATTTTTCTTCCGCACCACAACAATTGGTGTAGCGCATTCACTTGTGTCCACTTTTTCAAGCAGTCCATCTTTTACTTGGCTTTCCAACTCCTCCCCAACTGTTTGCAGGAATGAAAGTGGTATCCGTCGAGCCTTAAGAAATCTTGGAACTGCATTCGGTTTTACATGTAATCGAGCTCTAAATCCAGCAAATTTACCAGATGTGTCTGAAAATAATCTAGGATGTTTTTCCAAAATTTCTTTCTTTCAAAATTTTTTTCTTGTTTAATGGCTTCTTGTATTTGATTAACTTCCAAGGGTGATTTTAGTTTTCTCTTTAACATTTGAGACCAATCTAATTGTACTGTACGCAGCCACTCCCGCCTAATAAGGGTTTACGATCAGAATTAACTAAAGGGTCCGCCAAATAACTTCTTTTTTTTTTTTGAAAATGCTATAAAAAAAACTACTGAATATTATTTCAAATTTCTTTTTTTTATTTGAAAGTACAATCCTTCCGGTTAATAATGGAAAATAATTTCATTCAAATGGCGGCCTCGTCTGGCCATGCAGTAGTCTACACGATCGGTCCAATTTTTAAGCACATTATCGATTGTGTGCAGCTGTATTTCACCAATGGCTTCACGAATATTGTCCTTTAAAGCGTCAATTGTCTCTGGCTTGTTGGCGTAACACTTATCTTTGAGCGCACCCCACAAATAATAGTCCAACGGTGTCAAATCGCAGCTCCGAGGTGGCCAAACGACATCAGCTCTGCGGCTGAAAATGCGATCTTCAAAAACAGGGCGCAAAACATCGAGTGTAGCTTCGGCTGTGTGGCACGTAGCGCCATCCTGTTGAAACCAAATGTTGCCAATATCCTCCTCTTCAATTTTTGTGAACAAAAATTCGTTCAACATGGCCCGATAACGATCGCCATTGACTGTAACGGCCACTCCTTGCTTATTTTCGAAGAAAAATGGCCCAATTATGCCTCTGGACCAAAATCCGCACCAAACAGTGACTCGTTTTGGGTGTATCGGCTTTTCAATGTATGCGTGCGGGTTTTCTGTGCCCCAAATGCGACAATTTTGCTTGTTTTCATACCCGCCAAGATCAAAATGAGCTTCATCTGAAAAGATGATTTTTTTGGCAAAATCGGCATCTTCTGTAAGTCGACCGAAAAAGCATTGGATGATCAGTTGGCTTCAACTCCTGAACCAATTGGACTTTGCATGGCGTCATAACAAGGTCTTTATGCAAAATTCGTCTCAATGATGCCTCCGAAATGTTCAATTCTTGAGAACGACGGTGAATTGATGTTGATGGCGCTTCACGCACACTTTCTGCCACAGCAGCAATATTCTCGGGTGTATGCACTGTTTTTGGCTTTTCCCGCTTTGGTTTATCGATGAGGATGCCAGTTTCTTTCACTTTTTTCACAAGATAACGAACATACGGAGCTGACGGTGCTTCCCTTCTTCCAAAATCCGTACGCAATTTTCGCACACATTCTGCAACATTACCATGATTTTCAAATAATGTCGCAATATTTCCCAGCGTTGTTCAAGCGTATTCACAACCATATTCGTTCAGCGGAAGGATAAAACTAATTATCTGTCAAATCAGATATGAGCTAAGTGTTACCATTCACGAAGTAAGCACTAGTTGAAAAAAAAACGTTAGATGGCGGACCCTTAAGATAAATTTTTACCTTTACTGTTTCCTTAGTTTTAACTGTAACCCATACATAACCAATACAGTTAGTCGGTATTTTACAATAGCTATATCATCCGACAAACTTATTATAGATACTGGTGCACCAGTGTCCACTTCTTATGTTTTTGCCGTTTACCAGTAGTTTGCACAAGATTTTGTCCCGCAGCCCTAATTTATGTTCACCATTCTCCATTTTTAGCAAATCACCTTCATCGAAATCGCCATCATCAGTATCTGTGTCATATTCTTTGTCAGCTATGTGTCCCAACATCTTCTTAGCTTTTAAACAAACTCTGCGTAAATGCCCCTTTCTTTTACAATAACTACACAATGTGTCAATATGTTTACACTCATTTGCTATGTGATCGGCGTTTCCACATCTGAAACATTTCCTGCCGTTGTTAACTGTCCGGTGTGGTGCATTTTTTTTTCTTTTTAATTCTCCTTTCATTTTCCTCATTTATTTCCTCAAAACCTTTTTCTGCACATTCGTACGCACTCGTAATATTGGCTGCATCAACTAATGTAAGTTTTTCCTTTTCTAATAAACGGCTTTGAATTTTTTTGTTAGTCAACCCGTACACAAATTGATTTCTCAGAGCCTTATCAATGTAATCGCCAAAATTGCAACCAACAGCTGCATGACGTAGAGCCATCAGATATTCTGCAGCCGTCTCACCTGTTCTTTGCTTCCTCGAGTGGAATCTAAAATTTAACAAAATTTCATTTGGGGCTGGGTTATAATGTTTTTCCAGAATTTCCATGATGTCTTTATATGATAAACATTCCGGTGCCCGTGGTAACGCCTTGTCGCACAGTCTATCGTAGGGAACTGTTCCCATATAATGCAATATATACTGCGTCTTCTTTGTTTGTGCAACGTCGAATATTGCCAAAGCGGTTTCAAACCTCTTTAGCCACCGATTCCACTTCATTGTCTTCTCGTCAAATGCATCCATCTGAAAAGCACTAGCTGCCATGATTAGATCTTTCTTTAAAATTGCGTTGGGTTCGTTTTCTTTGTCTGACCTCCCAGTTTCGTTTTCCATAAAAGTTTAAACACGTCGCCAGAAATGTTATGAAAGATACGTGTGTCTATTTCAGAGTATTTTCTTACAATATATGTATATATCAAAAAAATTCCAAAGCATGCTACGACAGGACCTAAGGTTGACCTTTGCATGGCATTACCCATATGTATTCCCAATTTTGTTTAACATTTCACTGATAATTGGTAAGGAATTGGATATTTTAGAGCGAAATATTTTAAATGTTTCTCCAAACGTATTTCGAATTTTTTTATTTATAATGAATCAAATATTTTAAGAATAACTTCTGAAAACAAATTTAATTCTCAACGAAATTTTAAATGAACAAATATTAATTATTTGTCTCCTATTGGTTACATAAATGAAGAATGTAGGCAATTTGATTTATTTGGTTCTTTATGTCTCAATTTTTAGAGGAAAAGTACACCTGCTATTCACAAGGGTTGAATTTACATTTATTTTTATTTTTGTATTTGTTTTTTTTTTAATTAGTGTGTAATCTTATTTAGGTTTAAGTTGCCTTCAAGTTTTAGGTGAAACACTCTGCTGTCCCAGGAGCAAAGGCATTGAAATGAAGGTAGTTTGTTATAAAAGCTGTTTTTTAAGCTCGATAGAACTTGAAATTGTAAAAAAACTAACCCATTAAAACCAAGTGTTTATTATACTCCCATTCTTTGTAAATTAAGTTTGCCATCATTTATTTGATTGTTTGAAAATAAAAAACAGTTAAAGTTTCGAAAAATCCAAAATTAACTGTAATTGAATTTTTTAAACGAAAATTTGTTAGTTCATTTTTATCGTCGCCTGCAAAGTTTCAGCTCGTTTGGATCACCGGACAAGGATTAAAAATCGATCAAAAGTTATTTCGGCAGACAAGCAGACAAACAGACCCTACGAGTTAGAATAAAAAGAGTAAAAATAACGCAAAAAGTTAAATTTTAATAAAAAAAAAAATGTTTATTCGAAAGATCAATACATGGTATTAACATTTGAAAACGATTTTGAGTATATGGCCACATTCTCGACATCAAATTTCGGGACACTTTTTCAAGCATTGTTGGCCGTGTGTCACGAATAACACACGAACAATGTTGGCCTCCAAGGCGTCAATTGTTGCTGATATATCAGCATAAACCAGTGACTTCACGTAGCCCTGCAGGAAATAATCAAGAGGTGTCAAATCGCATGACTTTGGAGGCCAAGTGACAGGACCATTTCTCGAAATCAACTTATCACCAAATTTTGAATTCAATAAGTCGATGATTGAACGTAGCGCGAGCTCTGGCTTCATTTTTGAAGATATAAGATCCGATGCGGCCACAAGCGTGTAAGCCGTATCAAACGGTCCATTTTTCTGGATATAATGGAATTTGTAGGGTGTTTTGTGGATTGTTCTCACTCCATGTGCTGCAATTTTGTTTATTAAAAAATCCCTTAAGCCAAAAATGGACCTCATCGCTGAACACAATTTTGCAATAAAACATCCGGTCAGTTTCCATCCGCTCTAAAGTGCAATCGGCCAAATAATCACGTATATGGTGGCGCTGTGGCTTTAATTTCTGGACAAGTTGAATCTTATGCGTGTGTAGGCCAAGATCTTTGCGAAAAAATTTTTCACGTAATGGGCGGACAGAGCCCAAATTCCTACGACCGACTTCGAATCGGTAAATTTTGAACTTCTTCCACACTTTCGTTTACAGCGGCAATATTCTCTGCAGTACTCACATTTCTTCTACGTGGTGGTGTTATTGGATCATTTAGAGAGTATGTAGTATAAAATCTATCCACAGTTCGACGGGAGGCTTGCTCAGATGGATGATTTTGTGCGCCATAAAAATTATGAAGTCATCTATAAGTTGCACGAATCAATAACTAATTTCCAAAGTAAATTTGGATAATTTGCCAGAGCATTCTGATCATAAATGCCAAAAAGATAGCGCCGTATTACTGTTCGTTTGACAGCTAACCCTTTCATAATTTCTATCTAAGCAAAAAAAAAAACACAGCCTTTATAATTTACACTCTTCATTGAAAGCATGGCTGTAATTCAACAAATACTATGTGGTTTGGTTATAATGACTTTGTGCTGCTGTTTGTAACTACCAAAAATACTTGACCTAGACCCATCTTTTATTATACCGATCGACTCAGAATCACTTTCTGAGTCGATTTAGAGATGTCCATCCGTCTGTCCGTCCGTCCGTCCGTCTGTGTATCCATCTAAACCTTGTAATCAAACTACAGGTCGCAAATATAAATATATTTTGATGAAATTTGGTATATGGGCTTTTATCGGCCATAGGATAAACGCTATTGAAATTCGGTCCATGTTAAGACCTAGTCCCCATACAAATCACCCCCATGAAATCGACATAAATTGACATAAGATATAAATTATCATATACACACAGAGAATGGATTTGTTGTGGCAACCGTATTTGTTGCCAACCGAATTTTGATAGTCCCATGTACTATCACATTATACTGTTGTGATTACTGAATTATATTTTCAAAACTAACGTATTAAGTACTGATGCAATTGAATTTCGAAATAAATTCGATTGTATTAATTGAAAAAAATATAGTTGATGAAATGGAATTTAGATTTGATTTATTGGTTGTAACAACCATTTATCAGTAACCTGTTTTAAAAGTGCAGTATTCTCCTGAAATATACAATCATGAATTTTTGATGCTCTTTTTTTTCATTAGTTTATTTGTAAATATGAAATTAAAGTTAATAAAAAGAAAAGATTATATTACATGATAGAAAAATAACACATTCGAATAGGGAATAAATAAGCGCTGTTGCATGTGTTAATGTTCCCGTTTTCACTTAGGCTTTTATTCTAATTTTTGCCATTTGTCATAAATAAAATAGAACTTGTGCAATATAAATATATAGCAAAAACAGGGCCACACACCGTGTTCGGATCCAAATAAGATTACCGTTTTATCGTAAACAAATACGGTCAGAATGGCCGATCCTGTCCCCGTCACCGAAATACATTTATTTTGTCTGCTTTATTCTGCTTGCAAAACGTTTGCAGTGCGTACGAAGGTAAATGCCATTCTTCAGTTGAGGTAGTAGCAGAGATAGTTGCATAAAGCCAATTTGCTGTTTGATAATGGCATCAAATTTATTACGTAATATCACATTTTGCTTTGTTGTCCCCCAAATAACAACATACTGGCCTATGATGGTTTCATAGAACTGGGTAGAAAGCAATTTGAATGCGTTGTCGCAAATTTTCCTAAAATAGTAAGACTTCGTATAGTCAAAAAAAATTACTACCATTATTTGTTTTTTACTTGCTTTTTTATAAAAATTGTTCCTTAACAATGTTACTTCTAAGAGAATGCAAAAAAAATTTGCAAAAGCTTGTTTAGAACTTAAACTAACTCTGCATAAAATAATTTAAAAAAAAAATAAAAACACAACAAAAAAACAATGACCACTTACCCATTCGATTAATGTCCTACAATTCTTTCTTATATATGTACACTTGTGCTCACATAATTAAGTCACTAGTATGCTACTCGACATTATTGTCAAAAATACGTAAACCCTTTTTTTTTTAATTCTAATATTATTTTTTTTTATGATTCTTATATGTTAACAATCAATTTAGAGTGAAATTAAAATTACAAAATTTTGGTTCTTTTAAAAAAAAATTTATTTATTTTTATTTTTTTTTATTTTAAATGATATTAAACTTATATAAATATAAGACTAATATATAGTATAAAGATACTAGCATTGGCTACCAGGGCCATCAGCTAAACTAAGTATTTAAATCATATTTTTATATTTAATTTAGATATGTAATTAAAAATATAATTAATATTATCGATGGAAGGTTCCTTAAGTAAATTGAGACCATTGTTGGATAGATATATTGCTTGGAGATTTCTTAAATCAGGACAAGTTGATAATAGGTGTTTTACTGTAACTATTGATCCACAATATGTGCAGTTGTTGGTAAAGTTGTTGTTAATTAAATGTTGGTGTGTGGTGATTGTGTGACCCATACGCAAACGGGAAAATGTCCTTATTTTGTTTTTGTTGATATTTGTTGGATAAGTAGGTATTTTTACATTTGGGTTAATTTCGGTATAATGAGGATGGTAATAGCTTTTCATGTCAATAATTTTCTGTATTTCAAGTTTATTAATAATTGAATTTCGAATATCAACTTTTTCAGTTAGAGAGTCTTTTATCATCGGAGCTGAACATGCATGTTTTGCAGCTGCATCTGCGTAATTGTTGCCGTATATTCCAGCATGCCCAGGAATCCAAATTACTTTTATTTTTCTTTTATAGTCTATTAATAAGTCACGGATTTTATTTACTGTTCGCCAGTTCTTGTTGGCCAGGTTATTTATCGCTGTTATGACTGACAAGCTGTCAGAAAAAATTACCGTTTTTTTCTTGGATTTACTTGCGATAAATATCGCTTGTAAAATACCAGCTGCTTCTGCGGTAAAAATTGATGTGAAATCGGCTAGTGTTTTTGTGATTAAAGGGTTACCGTTTTGGTCAACCACTGCATATGCCACGTTATGATTATCTTTTGACGCGTCTGTAAATAGATGTTGCCATTCTGAGTTTCTAAAAGGTGATGTTAGTTGATAGAAGTGTTGTATGTACATGTCGTTAGAGGTACTTTGTTTTTTGTATGATGAAAGACTAATGTTGCATGAATTGGAGTCATACATCCATACAGGATGCTTGGTGTTGAATTTTGACAATTTTTCTTTGAAGTTTAGTATGTTGTTGTTAATACATTTGTATATAGTTGACTGAATTCTCGGAATTTTTTTGGACGATGTAACCTTTGAAACGTCTGCATCTATAATAGAGTTGTTGTATGAGAGTAATTTTGGTAATAATCTGTGTACTGTTTCAGTAATCTTCTGTTCTAGTGATGGTAGTCCAGATTCTCTTATTAATATTTGTATTGGCGTTGTACGATAAGCATATGTACTGGCTCTAATTGTTTGGTGGTATATTGTTTTGATATGGGTTAGATTGGATTTAGAACAGTTACCATAAAGGAAGAGTCCATAATCAATCTTACTTAATATTAGTGTTTTTACCAGATATTTAATTGTATCGATGTGTGTATAACTTCTGGTAGCCAGATATCTTATAAAATTTGCTTTGGAGGCGAGAGATTTTTTGAGCTTTAAGATAAATAAGATAAAATCAATAAAATCTGTAATTTTTTCCTTAATTACTTTCTCAAGTATTTTACTTAACGACGATAAAAGACTTATGGGTCTATAAGAATTAGGACAATCAAGCGGCTTGTTTGGCTTCCGTATGGGAATTATTTTAGAAAGTTTCCATATTTTAGGAAAATAATGCAATTTTAAACAACAGTTTATAATTGTTGTTAAATATTTGAGTCCCTTTTTTGGCAGATTTTT
Source organism: Cordilura impudica (assembly GCA_963682025.1). Taxonomy (NCBI): domain Eukaryota; kingdom Metazoa; phylum Arthropoda; class Insecta; order Diptera; family Scathophagidae; genus Cordilura; species Cordilura impudica. Next base: position 111,509,604 of record OY821518.1, read on the forward strand.
TAAACATTTGTTAGTTATCCCATCTCTTCCAGGGGATTTTTTAGGTTTGAGCTTCTTCATAATGTCCAGTATTTTGTTAATAGAAATATATAAATCATTATGAGGGATGTAGTTGCTGGAGTAAAGGTTATTTATCGCACTGTTAACATCTGCAATGGTTGACGGATCACTTAAATGTGTTGAAATTGTGTGGTTTTGGCTGAATGTTTGCGCTAGGATTTCACATTTCTCTTGCTGTGTGTTGTAATTGGTGTTGTTAAGTTTTAGTATGGGGATGTTTGTACATTTTTTCTTTAATAGTTTGGATATATTCCAAAAAGGAGCTGAGCCCTTGTCTAGTGATGAGAGCTTTTTATTCCAAGTATTATTTTTAAACTTCTTTATCTCTTCTGAAATACGAAAATTATATATTTTCATTTGACTGTTATCACGAATATCTCTATATCGTTTCCAGTTTCTCCTGTAGATATTTCTTATTTGGATTAGATGTTTTATGTATTGGGGTAACTCTTGTGTTTTGACTGCAGCGATTCTTTTTGGAACACTATGGTTAATAGCATCGGATATTGTGTTACTAAGCGTGATTATCATTGAATCGACCAGTTCCTTATTATTTTCATTGTTTTCATCTGGGATTGTTAGATTTCTTTTGATGTATGTAGAGTAACGAAACCAGTCTGCTTTTTTATAATCATAGAAAGACTTTTGGACAGAGCTGAATTCATTGTTTATTGTAATTTTAATAGGATTATGGTCAGAACCGAGATCGTTAATGACGTTAACCGGAGTAATACTATTGGATAAGTCAGTCAGAAAGAAATCTAAAGTAGATGATTGCCTTCTGTGATCGGATGGTATGTATGTGTGTTCATTTGGATACAATATTTGGAAATTTTCGGAATCTAATTTCTCATACAATAGATTTCCCCAACAATTTGCACGCTGACAACCCCATAGACTATGTCTACAGTTAAAATCGCCGCCAAAAATAAAATTTTCATCAACGCTATGTAGTTTACGGAGATCAGATTTAAACTTTAGTTTTTTTTCATTATCTCTGCCAGGAGATCCACCAGGGAAATAGCAGGAAAATATATTTATATAGTTACCGTTTGATGTTCTTACTTTGACTCCAATATTTTCGATTAAAAAAGTGTTTAAAGGTGGTATAAAAGAGTGTTCTACGTTTTTTTGGACTAAAACAGCTACACCTCCCCCTCTGCCTTCGTCTCTGTCTTTTCTATAACAATAAAACTTTGGGTGTTTTATTGAAATGTCATTTTTCAGCATTGTTTCCGAAATAAGGCATAAATAAGATAAATAAGATAAATAAGTAATAAATTTTGTCGAGAGTCCCATTTTTTCATTAGGTTACCTCAGTATTTAGTAGGATAACCCTTTTGCTTCAATACTGTGGAGCATCGCTTTGGCATGCTGGCTACAAGAGAAGCGCACTGGCCTGGAGTGATTTTGTGCCACTCCTCTTGGATAACGTTCCATAACATATCCTTATTTGCCGGTTTTCGTGCTGCAATGGCTCGTTTTATTATGCTCCACAAGTTCTCAATAGGGTTTAAGTCCGGACTCTGCGGCGGCTATTCCAGAAGCTTGATGGTCTGTGTTGCCAACCATGACTTAACCAGTTTCGAACAATGCTTCGGGTCATTGTCGTGTTGGAAAATCCACGCAAGCGGCAAATTGTCAGCCTATTCTGTGGCCAAATTTCCCTTTAGTATATTCTTATACATTTCCCCATTCATTATACCGTCAATCTTGACTATAGGACCCACATCGAATGCGGTAAAGCAACCCCACACCATGACTGATGAGCCACCGTGTTTTACAGTTTTTTTGATGTATTTTGGATCCAATTCCTTAAGTGGAGGACGTCGCACATATGGTCTACCATCATTTCCAAAAACATTAAACTTGGATTCGTCGCTCCAAACAATTAAATTCCAAAAATGTAGGCTTTTAGCAAGATGGTCAGTCGCAAATCGGAGCCGCTTCATAGTGTTCTTCAAGGACACCAACGGTTTCTTCCTGGCCATTCGTCCATGCGAATTGTTTTCTTGTAAACGTGGTCTTATGGTTTGCGACGAAACATTTACGCCATAATCCGTTTCCATTTTAGCTCTGATTTGCGACGAAGTTAAAAAAGGATCAGTTTTACTCAGGTTTGCGATGCGTCTGTCATCATTTAAAGTCGTTTTTCCCGGTTTTTGGCGCGGAATATTTTCAAAAGTTTTATATTTTTTGTAACGCGTAATGGCATTTGTAATTTTACCACGAGGAAAGTTCAAAATATCCACTACTTTTGCAATATTTTTGTATCTTTGGAAACAATCCCATATTATTTTCCGTTCAGCCGAATTCGAATTTTTTTGTTTACCCATAGCGTTTCAGCTGATGTTATTTGTTTTTAATTTATTTGTTTTTAATTTATTTATTGTTTAAACCGCAAAAAAAATCTTCAAAACACTAATTTGCTCACGATACTCGTGGTGACTTAATTATGTGAGCACAGCGCATATGACCTTTTTGACGCTTTCCACATTTTTCGGGGAATACCCAAATTTTTAATTTTGTTTCAATCAATGTAAACAACTGCTAGCATAGCAGGGTTCCACAAAATAGTAAGGTTAGAATCGGAAGAAATAGGTTTAAGAGAAAAACTACAAAAACATTTGATTGCATACCCATGACTTAATTATGTGAGCACAAGTGTATGTACGTAAATTATACGATTATATACAATATAAAATTAACAAAAAAAATTTTTTTTTTTGTTTATTTCATTTAATTTCAAATTTCTTTTATCTGCTGTCTTATTTTTCCAAAAATGACAAATTAATTCGAAAATTCGGTTGGGTTTAACATTTTTTTATATTTTTTGTTATTAATAACAGAATTTGATTTCCTTTCGGTTGTAAATATCAAATAGTTAAAAATTTAGTTTCCCACTTTATTGTAACCGAAAAATTGTTATAAATACACATTTGTTTCTATCATATTAACATAAAATTTGTAACAATGACTGTAAACTCATTTTTAGTTTAAAATACTTCATTATGATAGAATATTTCATTGTTATCACCAATATTTAGGGTTAATACATGGTATACTGGCTTTAGTTCAGTTGCCTCAATTGAATTAGTTTAACAACTTGCATAAAAACTTTAATTGGTGAAAGGAACTTATTTTGCTGTTGTATCTATTTTCATTTTATAAGAATTATGATTAAGAGATATTTTATAAAGAAAATCTATTGTATTTTAAAATATATTAGAGTTACAATAACATATTGGGGTAAATATATAATTATTTTTAATGATAACCTATTTCCAAAAAATTCTTTTTCTGTGTGTAGATCTCAGTCAAATTGGGTTTGTATGTGTTTATTATATCCATTAATCAGTAGTCCAAATAAAACCCATATAGGACAATTCTCAGTCATAGGCCCCGTATAGAGCTGCTTCCCGATCTACACTTAAATCTATCAAAAACAAAAATATTGCACAGATTTTTCTCAAATTTGGTTTGTATACATTTTTTCAAAATATAAGTGACTTTTCTAAATATGGTCAGGATCGGTCCAATTTTCGACCTAGTCCCCATATAAATATAGCATCCGATATGAACTTTTTCATATCTGCAGCCAAAAAATTAATAACAATGCCACTCAAATTTGGTTTATGCTTATTTTCTATATCATCGGCCATGGAATGAACGCTATTGAAATTGGTGAGAATCGGTCCATGTTCAGACCTAGTCCCCATACAAATGACACCTACGAAATCGACATAAATTGCCATAAGTTCAAAATTATCATATAGATCTCAGTCAAATTGGGTTTGTATATGTTTATTACATCCATTAATCAGTAGTTCACAAATAATCATTATAGGAAAATTCTTAGTCATAGGCCCCATATAGAGCTGCTTCCCGATCTTCACCTAAATCTATCAAAAAAAACAAAACTATTGCACAGATTTTTCTCAAATTTGGTTTGTATATATTTTTTCACAGTATAAGTGACTTTACCAAAAAAGGTCAGGATCGGTCCATTTTTCGACCTAGTCCCCATATAAATATAGTATCCGATATGAACTTTTTCATATCTGCAGCGAAAAAAATTAATAAAAATGCCACTCAAATTTGGTGCATGATTATTTGCTATATCCAATTAGTTGGACCGAAGAGATAGGGTCTCTAAACGCATGGTATAGGGTATCGTATAGTCGGTCTAGGCTTTCACAATATTAAACTTGTTTTTTTTATGATACATACCTAAATTTGCCCTTAAAGTTGAATTGGTCTTAGTTGGGGAAAGTTTGGGTATTGGTTTTCTTTTCTTTTTCATTTTTAAGTTTTCACTGTAGCCTTAACGTAATGTGATGAAGCTATATCGGGCCAGAAACTTATATATGTTGTTTCGCGATGGTATTTTCCTTTAAATTTTTGAGAGCAGGAATACATTTTTCGTTTTATAAAAATATTTGGTTTTGAGGGCGCTTTCTAACTGCATGACTCAAAATAACGGTTCCAAACAAAAACAAGCGGCGATATATATTGAATTTCTTAACAATTGGTCAGGTTGGAACACTATGTTTGGGGCGATTGCAGGATAGGGCTTTCACAATAATAAATTTGGAGATCCCCTATTACAACAGAGGGAGAGCTACAGGGAGACAAACTTGACAACCTCGAGATGGACGAGACTTTAACTTGTTTAAATATGAACCAGCTTCTTAACTTTATTACCTTTTGCAATATACCAAAGAAGGTTAACAAAAAATATACTGAATTGTTGTTATAGCTTATGGTTTAGAAGATATTTAATTTCCGAAATAAAAATTAGATTTTTCCCCAAAACTTTAATGTTCTTTTTTTGCAAAAAAAAGGCTTTATTAAAAAAAGGAAAAATTTGGATTAACTTATTTTATTTTACCATAATATTTTACTTCATTATAGTCCATCATTTATGCTACTTTATTCTGAGATATTTTTTTGTATTGTTTTTATAATATATTTTTATTATTTTATTAATTTATTCTTTTATTATTTTATTTTATTTTTTTCATTTTATTTTAGTTTATTTGTTTTTATTTTAATTTAATTTTTCTTGTTTTCATTTTATTTTATTTTATTTTATTTTATTTTATTTTATTTTATTTTATTTTATTTTATTTTATATTATTTGATTTTATTTAATTTTATTTTATTTTATTTTATTTTATTTTAATTTTTTTTTATTTTATTTTATTTTTTGTTATTTTATTTAATTTTATTTAATTTTAGTTTATTTTTTTAATTTATTTTATTTTATTTTATTTTATTTTATTTGATTTTATTTGATTTTATTTGATTTTATTTTATTTTTTTTATTTATTTTAACTTTTTTATTTTATTTTATATTATTTGATTTTAATTCATTTTATTTTATTTTATTTTAATTTTTTTATTTTATTTTATTTTATTTTATTTTATTTTATTTTATTTTATTTTATTTTATTTTATTTTCTTTCATTTTATTTTATTTCATTTTATTTTATTTTATTTTATTTTATTTTATTTTATTTAATTTTATTTTATTTTCTTTCATTTTATTTTATTTTATTTCATTTTATTTTATTTTATTTTATTTTATTTTATTTTATTTTATTTTATTTTATTTAATTTTATTTTATTTTACTTTTTTTACTTAATTTTACTTTATTATAATTTATTTTATTTCATTTGATTTTATTTTATTTTATTTTAATTTTTTTATTTTATTTTATTTTATTTCATTTTATTTTATTTTATTTTATTTTATTTTATTTTATTTTATTTTATTTTATTTTATTTTATTTTATTTTATTTTATTTTATTTTATTTTATTTTATTTCATTTTATTTTATTTTATTTTATTTTATTTCATTTTATTTTGAGACTAATTTAGCTTGAAAGAAAGAAAGAAAAAAAAATTATACTCACTTTCCATCTTTAAGATGCAACGCTGCACCAAAATTTCTCTACGGAAATTTTATTAATATTTTTCCCGCAATGTACTCTGTATTAAGCTACTTTTGGCATCAATTTTTTGAAAATCAAAATTATGTTTTTTTTTCAAAATGCACTAGGATTACAATCTTTAGGATCCGGTAGCCATCTGGTTTTTTGTTCAAAAATTTCTTGGCTATTTTTCCCGTAAAAGGGTCCTAAATCCCCATCATTTGGGGGGGCAAGCTAAAAAAAAATAATTCGGGACAAGATAATGTACATATATACATATCTATCTATTTTTTTTTTTTTTTAATATCAATTGGAATATTTTACTTTTCTATTTGATATTTTTAATATTTAAAGTTTCAGTTTTTGCACAACAACTTTGTTATATTGCCACCTTTGGAATTTTTTAAACCTCTTCCAAAGAAAGTCTTCCTTTGGAAGATATTATGAAGTCATTGTTTAAGAATGACTTCACTTTTTTTTCACTACATGCTGGAATACGTATGTAGTTAAAAAAATAAGAATGAATTTTAGTTGTTATGGTTTAAAAACAAAAACTCAGAAATGATTTACCAAAACCATTCGGACAATGGCATGTTCAAAGTAATCATATGTACGGCAAAACACACATCGATAAACAAGGCATTGTAATGTGTAGTTTTAGTATTTTTTTGAAAACAAAACATGACTGTATGTGTTTAAATGATGTGTACTTCAAATAATGTTGAATGTAACATGCAAATGTGTAAAATGATTGGCGCTCACTGACCGCAACTGAAAAATGTTAAAACTGAGGGAAAAAAATACGAAATAAACAAAACGGCATTTAAAACACCACAGCATGAAGAAAATAACCAAATAACTTTTCATTTCATTTGCCGTGTGGTGTAGTGCGGTGCTGCCGCAAAACAATTTTTTTTTTTTGCGTTATAAATTGGTACGAGTACTCGTATAAGTTGAGATTTAAATATTTTTGTTAAATTATTTTTTCTTTTTTAACCAGTTTCACTTTTCTCATGCATTTCATATAGAAAATTTTAAATAAATAAATTTATCATTTTTGTTTTTTTTTTTTATGATAACATTAAAAAATAAAATGAAAATTTAGTAAACTTTTCGTCTAGAGGGCTTTTTAATGGAAAATGTCAAGTCTGAAATATGAGATTGTTTTTGGTGTTATAAGTATCTTTTTGAGTGGTTGTTTAGAAGCTTATTTTTTATTTATTTTTTTTTTTTGTGGGGGGGAGAGAAAAAAAAGAAGAAAAGCAATTTATCTGTTAATGAGCTGTGCTTAAATATTCATAAAGTCAAACCATGTTAATGGTATGATCATGATTTGTTTTCTTCACCTTTTGTAAAAAAATTGAACTTAAGTTTTTTGTTTTTTTTTTTTAATCAATTTTTAAAATAGGAAATTGAAATATATAAATGAGCAACATCTCTACACATTTGTATGTGTCAGGGGGATTCTAAATTAGTTTCACTTTCGATTTGAAATATGAGATGTTAAATGCATAATCGGTTAACAGTTGTTTAAATAACCGGCATTTAAAGAATGTGCCCTCAATAAAATACTGTTAATTATTATAAAGAAATGTGTCACAGCATTAAACAGGTAAAATATTATGGGAAATTATTATTTTTTTTTTTTTTTGAAAAGCATCATATATATTTTTTTAACAGATTAGGAATAGATTTTGAGCAGAACAATATAGTTGAAGTAACTAACAAAAAGTTCAGCTTGTTTTTCGAGAAAGGGTTGAGGTAGTTATTGGCCATTGCACATAGGGCCAGATTCAATTTTTTTTGGCAAAAAGTCGTAAATTTTTGTAAAATATATATTGAATTTAACTGAATATTTTGAAAGGGCATACATTGGGTACATCGAATTCGCAAATAAAAACATTTCAGTGGCAACGCTGCATTTTTGCAGCGCTAACAAAGTCAGCTGTCTGGTTAGCTGTTTGTTTTGTCAAAATCAACTTTGCGCTTTTGCTGTAGCAACACCAGGTATCCAAATCTTTTTTGGCAAAATGGAAAATAAAGGTCAAGGTATGCCAAATATAATTGTTATTAAATGTTTTCGAATAATGAGTTATATTTTTTAGTTGTGGATTGTCTTTGATATGTCTTATTTTAGAAAAAATCTAACCGAAGTATTCGTGTATCGTGGAGTAAAAAACTAATTTCTGCCAATTTGTGGCAAAAAGTAATTATGCAAATGTTTACTCTAAACTGTGTTTTTAAACTTGTTGCTAACATTTTTTGCCCATTTTTACCCATTCGCGCATATTTTGCATTTTTAGCCAAGTTTGAGGTAAGCCATTCTGCCCTACTGGATGTGTGGATCAACGAAAACCGAAATGAAAAAGCGTTATTTGACTGGATTGTTGATAAATTTCATTTAAATGATGTATCAGTTGACTTAAAGGCCGAAATCACTAAGAAAATAAGGAGTTTTCACCTTTATATTCTGAAAAATCGACCTAAATGTAATCGTCCAATTACGACATTTAAAAGGAAACATTCCAGTTGGCTTTTGTCAAGCATGACTGTTGTCGTGGAGAAAATCAACGACCAAGTTGCTTCAGAAAATCAAATGGGACGACCACGACTCTCTTACAGTAATGCAGGATCACGGCTAAAAAGAAAAATGGCAAAGGAACTGGCAGATAATGAAGAAAATAATACAAGTCTCCTTGTTCATGCAGCATCAGTTTCAGGAAAAAAGGCCAAAATGAGCGATACTGCGTTTGTATTAAAGAATACTCTTTCTACTTCTAGTTCATCAAGTGAGATTAGAAAGAAACTGTCATTCTCGGAGCCGGTACCACTCACACCAAGTCAAGCTCTGGCATTTTTGATCGACAACTCCGTCAATAAAGCGCAATACAACAGCATGAGAGCTTTAAATAAATCACAATTTTCCAACATTTATCCATGCTATAATAAAGTAAGAGAAGCCAAATTGGAATGCAGGCCTACGGGAGTCAATGTGACGGAAACAAGAGCCGAAGTATCTCTCCAAAATTTGCTTAATCATACGGCCAGTAGAATTTTCCTTCTGCAGGATGATGTATTCAAGAAACATCAAAACATAGCAGATGTCAAACTAATAGCGAGCTATGGATTTGACGGCTCTACGGGGCAGAGTATGTACAAGCAGAGATTCCTAGGAGAAAGGTCTGATATAAATGACGACTCATTATTTGTTACGAGCGTCATTCCACTGAAACTAACGGATGATTTTGGGACGTCTTTGTGGATAAATCAATCCCCCCAACCAGTAAGATTTTGCAGACCCCTAAAGCTTGAATTCGCTAAAGAAACCAAAGATCTTATTCTGGCAGAAAACGCGGATTTAGAATCACAAATTCAAAACTTAACAGCTTTTAATTACAATTTCTCAATTGACAGAAAAATCACTGTCACTTTTGATCTCCATTTGACATTGATTGACGGCAAGGTGTTAAATATATTAACGGGAACCAAATCTTGTCAAGTATGTCCTATCTGTGGAGCCAACCCAAAGGATTTTATGAAAACTACAGACATATCAAACTTTAAAGCTAAGTCTGGAAATCTTCAACACGGCATCAGTCCCCTACATGCATGGATAAGATTTTTTGAGTTCGTACTTTAAATCTCGTTAAACTACACTTAAAAAAGTGTGAAGTAAGGGATAAAGAAGAAAAAGACATGATAACATCCCGTAAACAAGAAATACAAAAATTATTTTGGAGTGAAATGGGATTACATGTAGATAAGCCAAAACAAAACGGAAGTGGAAATACAAATGACGGAAATGCCGCAAGAAGGGCATTTAAAAACACAAGCCAACTTTCAGTAATATTAGAACTAGATTATGATATTTTACAACGGTTTTATATTATTTTAATAACTATATCCTGTGAATTCCCAGTAAATACTACTAAATTCAGCCAATTATGCCAAGAAACTGCGTCGAATTATATGGAAAAGTATTCATGGTACCCAATGTCAGCAACTGTCCACAAAGTTTTAGTTCACGGTTCACAGATAATAGCATCATCGGTATTACCTATCGGTTGCTTTGGAGAAAACGTATCTGAAGCGCGAAATAAACTTTATAAGCGCGATAGACAATCATATGCGAGACGAAATTCTCGTATCAACAATTTATCGGATGTGTTCCACCGATCAATGGATTCATCGGACCTTTTTCTTTCAAGCCTTAATATAAAAACAAGATTAGCTCAAAATAAAAAACCTCGTTACCAACGGAAGTTATTGAACTTTTAGAAGCACCAAATGTAGAATATAATAACCAGGAACAGTTTTTAGACAGCGATGATAGCAACTCGGATACGGATCATGAAGACAACTTTTGCTTGGATTTGGAAGTAGAAAAAGAAGATTAATTTAATAGTATTAACTTAATACCTTTAAGAAATCAGTATTTAAGTTGGTTTAAATCGAAACATCAAATAATAAAAAAAAAATACTCCTCTGCAATGTGTCCTTATATGGGCGGTATAGGTGGGCGTGGTCGAATTGACTTGAAATTGTTCTCACTTACTGCAAGTGCCAATATAATCAATTCCACCAAAATTCAGATCTCTAGCTTTATTATTAGACTTTATGCCAAAAAAAATTGAACCTGGCCCTATGGGCATTGAAAAGAAATATAAACAATATTGGATTCAACTTTGATTCACGGTAATATGGCCAAGAGAATTGTTAAATTCATACCGAATGTAATTTTTTAAGAAGAATGGGGGTCGTTGATTAAGCACATAAGTTTTCATAGCGAAAAAATTTATCAGCGTCATTTCGACTTTGCCAATGGCTTTTAATATCAATACTCAGGGCATGTCCCCCATTAATACAGTACCTAGTGAAGATAAGGAGCGCGATCGAAAAAAATCTTAACACTCGTTTTTCTACTCTCCTCACCACTATGCAGAGAAGAATTTTTCAGTTTCATCCTTATAACAAGTCGAGTCGATATAGCGTCCGTCTGTCTGTCTGTTGAAATCACTCTCATTCACAAAATAAACCATTTAACTGGGTAAACTCAGGCTTATATTATTCGTCATTATTTCGAGCAGCTTGGTATTTAAAATAGGTTAAATCGGGCATCATTGTTCCAAGATGCAACCTAAAATATGGAGACATCGCTAAAAAATGCTAAAAATTCAGTGTGTTTGTGGTAATAACTCAGTATAATTTTTTACCTTTCAAATATTTTCTTTATATTTGTTATAAGTAGCAATAAATTCAGATATTAATAAGATTCGGAATAGCCGAATTTAACACACTTGCTTGTTCTTCTTAACTTTTTCATAAGCATTATTTGAATTCATTAAATTAGCTTTTACAACCTTATTCATTTGTTAATAGTTTGATTAAAATGAGTGACGAAGTAGATGTATGCATGTGGGTCTAGACCCTAAAATGTCATTGTGTCACAGAAAACAAATCAGACTAGAGCCCGCTTAAAATTATCCAAAAAAAACAGAGATTAGCATCTATGAACATCTTATCAATTCAAAGAGAAGCTTCTAAACATGCTATTGACACCTGGAGATCCTTGATAAAACCAAACGTATCAAAAAATATCACTTTATGTAGAGACCAAATAGATCCTGTACTGGAGCTTGAAAAGAGCTACACTGTTCAAATCCCGAGTAGAATCGAATGGGAATCCAATCCGACATGGCTACATGAATATGCCCAGAAGTGGTGCACTAACAGATCTAAAACAACAGAAGATGTAGGAGCGGGGGTTTAAGGAACAAGATGCAAACTCCACATCCCCCTATGTTATTAATCCACGATATTACATGTACTACAGCTAAACTAATGGAAAGACCTGACAAGGACGAGAATAAATCTAATTTCAGATACCCAAGCTGTTCTAAAAGCACTGGACAAATCAGAGTATCCCCATAAAGCCATAGGGCCCTAAATAAACTAGCAGAACTTAATAAAATGATGCTTATATGGGTACCAGTTCACAATGGGTATGAAGGAAATGAGAAAGCCGATGAACAGGCAAGACGAGGAGCGGAAAGACCATTCATTGGTCCACACCCTCAATGAGGATTCACCAGAAAAGACGTTACCGACAACATCGACAAATGGATTAAAGATAAGGCAGTAGAGTATTGGAATAGACAAACACTACTTCAACAACACTCGAAAAAATTCTTGCATCGAAGCGATAATGGAACAGATCTCATCTAAGACTTCTATGTTGGGCACTCACAGGGCTCTACGCATGCAATTAAATTCCATACAAAATGCATTTGGCTGAAAATGAAACGTGCAGATACTGGCTGGAGGACGATGAAACCATGGAACATATATTGGCAAAATGTCCAGCTTTTGCATACCTAAGGCACAAACTATTTTACGAATCTGAAATAAGGGAGGAGACATACAAAACATTGGCGGTGGAGGACATCATCAAGTTCCTAAATGCTGTAATGCTGTAATCAAAGGTTTCACGTCAAATAATTTCCAATGTTATTAAAAACTATCATGAGAATTTTACTATTGAAAGGCAATATGGTTCGGGAAGAAAGGAATGCCCACATGATGTTTTTAAGCACAAGAAAATAGAAAGCATATTGAAAAGAGCTACCAATACAACCGATATAAAAGTAGCCTAGTCAACTCACGGCTCGGTCTATGTGGTGTGAAATGTATTGTAATAGATCCATGTTTTATTCACAGTTACAAAGAGTCGCAAAAACTCACCCGTATTGCGATTGAATAACGCCAAACAGTACATTGAAATTGTCACACGTTTACGTTTATGATCAACTGTGAGCAAACGCGACTCCACCTTTGGAATAGCTGCCGGAGCTTGAGCAAAATTTTACATTAATCTACTAATGCCGGCCATACACTGGAGAAGTTCAGTGTTCAAGTCTGTGTAATGTATGGGGAAGAGATACAAATTAGTAGTTTGTTTTTATAATTTTTATATATGAGGCTCTCAGCGCCAAAACGGCCTAACCCTCATTTTCAAAAAAATCAAACTGACTATGCTGATCTAACCGGAACCTTTTGAAATAAATACTTAAAAAAACTCCATATTGCATAGTATAACACTAGGTTATACTACCTGCTGAAAACTGTTTTTCCTCTATGCAAAGTTCAAAAAAATGTGGATGCCATAATGGCCTAAGCCGCTTAGGCCAAATCGAATCTTAGAAATAAAAAATATGTGTGGGTTAGGCCAAAAACGCATGTTACGTTTTAGTCAAGAGTATATTCGAAAAGCAAATCAAATTAGCCATGGGTGTTCAAATTTTTGAATTTTCCTGAAGCGAAACGATCGAGTAGGCCGAAAAATGTCTGTTGATTTTTAAAAATCAACTTTCTTTTTGGTAAGTAAAAACTTTCTTTTTTGTAAGTATCGGTATAGCTCGTTAAATAGTTATTCTTGCTTAAATACTAAATCCACTAGTTTGTCAAAGGTAAGTTCATAAGATCTATTGGAATGTGTTATCAGTTTTTTTAACTGAAAGTGTATTAGCAAGAAAAAAAAATAGTACGTGAATAAACATGTCTGATGCTGACTCGATGAGTTTACAAGACTTCGAAAATTCTGGATCGGAGTACGTCCCAACACCAAGTGGGTCATCAATTTTATCGCGCTCTTCCGAAGATACATTGCCTGGGCCATCGGGACTTGTGGCAACAGAATCCCAGATCGGAATAACAGAAAATGAAAGCAGATCAGCTGAACCAGATATCGAAGTTGAAAGCAGCAATGAATTGAAAATATCTACTAGAAAACGGATTGCCAACAAATCTAACTGGAAAAGACACGTAAGTAAAGTTCAGAGAAATTCCGGAAAATCTTATAAAACTGTGGAAGGAGTTATGAAGCCAGCTAAAACACTTAATGCACTTGAATGTCCATGTCCGTTAAAATGTCATCAGCATTTCAGTGAGAATAATTTGCGAAGTATTTTTGAAAATTTTTATAAAATTTAGGTATTAGTGAAATGCGATGGTGCGGAAATGGTCAAATAACATCGGCTAATGGAAACGTTGTGTTATATAGCGGTAAAGAAAGCAGAAGAGAAAGCGGGGTAGCATTTGTAATATCCAAAGAGCTAAAGACAACTCTAAGTTCATGGAATCCTATATCAGATCGTATTATTACAGCCCGGTTTTTCAGTAAAGTTGGAAAATACATTAGCATCGTGCAATGCTATGCACCCACAGAGGATGCCGACGACCTAACAAAAGATGAATTTTACAATCAACTAATAGCTACTGTTAACAAAATAGCAAACCGTGATATACTTATCCTAAGTGGTGATTTTAATGCCCAGATTGGCAATGACAACCATGGCCTAACCCATATCATGGGAACACATGGCCTGGGAACTAGAAATAAGAATGGTGAACGTTTTATAGAGTTTTGTCAGACATTCCAACTCGTGATCGGTGGTTCGATTTTCCCCCACAAAAATATACACAAATACACATGGGAATCCCCAGACGGTCAGACACGTAATCAAATAGATCACATTTGTATCCGCCGCAAATGGAGAGGGTCTCTAATAGATGAACGCATCAAAAGAGGTGCCGACTTATACAGCGACCACGAGCTAGTGGTAGCTACAATAAGAATAAAACTTAAAAAAATGTATAAAATAAACCCACAGATAACACACAAACGCTTTGATGTCAACAAATTGAGAGTTAAAGAGAAAAGGAACGAAGTTGGGGAAGAACTAAGGGAATGTGTTCAATCAGAAAACACTTCCTGGAAAGCAACGTGTCACAAGATTAGGGATATTGCCAAAGATAAAATAGGTTATAAACAAAAGACAGAATGGAAATCATGGTTATCCGATAACACCTGGAAACTTATTCAAGAAAGAAATCAGTTGAAACAACAAAAACTTGAAAATCCCTACTATAAACCACAATACAGCGCAGTGGCAAAAGCCGTAAAGAGATCATCCCGAAACGATAAAAGGAAGTATTTAGAATCTATCGCCAGTGATGCAGAAACAGCTGCAGGGTCAAACAACATGGAAGAGCTACATCAGATAATAAATCGTCTATCAAATCAAAATATGAATCGTAACCATGCTATAAAGGACTCTGATGGTCAGCTTCTGACAAATACTGAAGAACAAACCAGAAGATGGAAGCAACACTTCGAGGAAATAAGCAACATTACTTATGATGAAATTCCGGAAAGCTCTCAGAATATCGATTCACATACAATAATCAACAACGCAATAACCACAGAACACCCAAGCATCGAAGAAATTAAGTGTGCTATCTCAAAAATAAAAAAGAACAAGACGCCGGGTGAAGACGGAATCCCTCCAGAGATACTTCAAACGAACCCAACGATAGCTACAGAAATGGTATACCCATATATACGTGATGCTTGGATTAATTAAGAACTTCCTAGTACTTGGACTAAAGGTACAATAATTAAACTACCGAAAAAGAACGACCTAACTGTGTGTGATAATTGGCGAGGTATCACACTGCTTAACACAATATATAAGGTCATTGCGATAATAATAAACAACCGACTGCAGCATGTTGAAAAGGCATTACGAGACGTTACAATAGAGCAATCGGTTGAATGGCGCACACCATTGTATTTAGTTTTTATTGACTTCAAAAAAGCTTTTGATTCCTTAAGACGAAGTGCAATATGGGCTGCATTAAGAGCAAAAGGGGTACCAATGAAGTTGATAAACATAATTAAAGCCATGTACAACAACACTACTCTACAAGTTCGGCATAATGGCATGACCAGTGAATCCTTTCAGACAAACGCTGGAGTGAAACAAGGATGCCCACTATCTCCTCTACTATTTGCTGTTGTATTAGATGAAGTCATGTTAAAGCTCTGCAGGAAAAAAAGGGGTTTCGTATGGGACTTTCAAAAACATCTAGAAGATTTGGATTTCGCTGACGATATTCGCCTCATGTCACACAATTTTAACGATATGCAGAGCGAAATGAATGATTTGGGAACACTGGCAAAAGAAGTTAGAGATAAACATTTCGTTAGAGATAAACATTTCGAAAACACATGCAATGCGAATCAACAACACAATCGATAACCACATTCTAATACAAAACCAACGCATACAATATACTTAGGATGTATAATGTCGATAGACGGCGGCGTGGAAGAAGATGTGACAAACAGGCTGAAAAAGGCAAGATCAGCCTTTGGCCGCTTGAATAGAACTTGGCGGTCACCCCAAATCTCGAAGAAGACAAAGATTCGAATATTTAACGCATGCGTGAAATCAACTCTTCTGTACGGTAGCGAAACCTGGCTGACGACAAGCGTAATAGTACAGAGACTACAGGTCTTTATAAATAAATACCTGCGAATAATTTGTCGCATCTTTTGGCCGAAAACAATAACCAATACTGATCTTTGGAGATTGACGAACGAGGTACCTATAAATTGCCAAATAACAAAAAGAAAGTGGAAATGGATAGGGCACACATTAAGAAAGCCAAACGGTAGCATCACGAGGACTGCTTTAGAATGGAATCCTCAAGGCAGCCGACGCCCCGGTCGTCCAAAGAACTCTTGGCGCAGAACACTTAACCAAGAACTTAAAATATTAAACAAAACTTTTGATGAAATTAAAATTATATGTAACGATAATCTTGTAGAAGCCCTATGTTCCCAAGTGGAATGAATAAAGGAAAAAAAAATCATGATTTGCAAATGCTTATTTATGTGGACAAATTGCAGTAATTGAAACAAGAAGATCTTATAAGAAGTCTATTGGCGAAAGCCGAAGATCTAGTACAAGAATTTAAAAACTTCCTGGAGTAAATAATGTCGGAATGCATGTCTGCAAAACATATTTTAAGCAGATCTTACAAATAACCGATGGTCGCATTACACGTGCACTTAAGCATAGAGCACCTGGAAGTGGCACAACTACACCAAAGTTGGACCAAAGAGGAAGACACCCACCTCATAATAAGACCACCGTTGAAGCTACAGTAATCGTGAAAGAATTTATCAATAAATTTCCGAGGTATAGCTCCCACTATTCAAGAAATTAGAATATTCAAAGAGAATTTCTCGCACCTACCTTAAACATATCGATTAAGTACGAGCTGTATCGTGGAACTGTAGAAATGGACAAAGTTGTATCTAAATTCGTTTTCACCAAAATCTTTTCAGAAAACTTTAATTTGCATTTTCGAGCTCCAATTTCCGACAGCTGCAAATTATGTGATTCTTTTAAAGTAAAAATCGAAGCCGCACGTGATCCTTCTGAAAAGGAAAGGATTACGAGCGAAAGAGATTTACATCACCGAAAAGCTGAATCAGCTAGAACTGGGATGCAATTGGACTTGAAACTTAACAAGGAAGAATATGCAGTTATAGCATTCGATGTTATGAAAACGCTGCCGACACAAGTCATTTCCACAGGGTTAGCTTACTACAAAAGACAGCTATGGACCTATTGTCTTGGTATTCATGACCATATCACGAACAAGTCATTCATGTATACCTGGAATGAGGGAATAGCTTCACGTGGCCCACAGAAAATATTGTCTTGCATTATGCATTACGTGAAAGCCAATATCAAATGTAAGAACTTAATAATGTATAGCGATCAATGTGGTGGCCAAAACCGGAGCATAAGAATGAGCACTATTTGCACATACATGGTGAATAATTCGACCTTCCCAGTGGAACAGATAGACCACAAAGTATCTGGCCGCTCATTCCTACCATGCGATCAAGATTTTGGTCTCATTGAAAAGGCAAAAAAAAAATATTATGAGGACATTTTTACGCCTGATGATTGGGATCGTGTAATCATCACGGCAAAAAAAGTGAACCATTTCACTTGGTAAAGATGACGGCATCGAGAAACTAGTGACAAACAGAAAAATCTCCACAGACAATACTTCAAAAGTTGAATGGCTTAAGATTCAGTGGCTTTGATTTCAAAATGTGAAGTCATTTATAATTCAATACAAATATTCAAATAACATAGATGTTTTATTTCAAGAAGTTGATATTTCGAAGATTTGGAATTGGAACCGCATTATCCTGGAGGAAGATTCATTGAAGCTGCAAAGTTTAAGGATTTACAGGAACTCAAAGAGTTCATGGATTTTATAATTTTATAATAATTTAAAAACAAATTCGAGAGCCGAAGACGAAGATATTCAGGAAGAAGACGTATAATTATTATTATTAATTTTTGTATTATTTAAAACGCTAAAAATTATATTTATTATTTATCTGAAGAAATTTTGTAGGTTTTAATAAATGGAGCCAAAATGGCCTAACCCTCAGTTCCTATCAATATAGTTTTTTTTAAATGGATTCCAAAATGGCCTAAGCCACTTTAATTTTTGTATTAACTGTTTAAAACAGTCTTTATCTAAGTTAATTAAGACCTAATGATTAACCTAAAACAAATATTACAACTAATATTTATTTACGATTAATAAAAAAAAAATATTTTAAAAACTTATTTTCTTTTAACTTCGTTTTTCTTAGAACCATTTTTTTTGGGCTTAGGCCGTTTTGGCGCTGAGCGCCTCATATGTAATACTGTTTTTTTTTTCAAATTCTTGCCTTCACCAAAAATATCAGTAACACCCCAAAGAATAAGAAAGAGGAAAATTACCGACGAAGATAATATAATTAAAATTTGCAAACACAGAATATGAATACAATCAACAATGATCCAGATGATGTGGTTGCCAAAGCTTGTGGAGTAAAATTAAAAGAGATGAAAGCGGATCAAAAAGTTTTGGCACGAAAATTAATTTCTTATATTTTGTTTAAAGGTTGTTTTAGAAATTTAAGAAAATCCCATGTACAACAGTTCCCAAATTTTTTGGAATTCATATCAAACTCAATAATTCCCTACGCACCTAATCCAAACGCCAGAAGACTTCACATATACACATATCACAATAACAGAGGAATTACAGGATTAAATTCAAAAATACTTTTCTAATTTTCCATAATTTTTTTTTTTAAATTACCAAAGCTACAATAAAATTATAATACATTTTTTGTTTTTAAATAAAGTTCTTTATTTTAATAAGTTCCTGTTGTATGGTTACAAATTATTTTTAATTCGCGGAGTCATTGACATTTCTGTTTGTTAGCTTGTCATATACATATATTGTTTTGCCATAATACAGATCCCTCAGAACCAAAATAGGCGCAAAATTGTTTTCTAATATCTTTTGCATTATTTGAGTCATTTCTTATAACAGCGCGATTTAATGGTGGTACGGAGACGATTTCTGTTATAAAATTCATATCTGTATTTGTTGCAAGATTACTTCAGTTAAAGTATGTTTGCTTACTTTTTTCCTTAAAAAATTATGTAAATAGCAACAAGTCAGGGCTATTGTTGTCGCTTTTTCAGGCGAAAAATATAAAGTTTTTATCAAAATTCTAAATCTTGACGTCATAGTTCAAAATGCATTTTCAAGTACTTCATTCATGTTTAATCATCGACTTATGATTGAAGGTGTTATGTCTCTAAAAAAATTACAAACTGGTGGTTTTCAAAAGACTCATTTATTTCATAAACGTGCTTAATACTAGTTACAAATAAGGTTACTTAATAATCGGTAGTGAGTAACTTGATATGAATGACAAGGTTGCCAGTAGTACTAAAATTAAATACATAACAGAAGGGTTTCATTATATTTTCCATCAAAGGAAACGCATCATCTGCCACAAAAACGTATGGAAATTCAGTATCGCATCTTGGGGGAGACTCTTGGTCGGTATTTTGAATTCCTTCTTTATTTTTGAAAAAAAAAAAAATAGTGAATCATTAAAAATTCCGGCATCTGAAGCCCGTCCATTTGTGCCAATAGCCTCCATCATAAATTCCATTAAAACTATGGAGAATTATTTTTTATACCCTATACCACTATGTGGTTTGGGTATAATGACATTGTGCTGCTGTTTGTAACAACCAAAAATATTTGACCTAGACCCATCTTTAATTATACCGATCGAATCAGAATCACTCTCTGAGTTGATTTAACAATGTCCGTCCGTCCGTCCGTCCGTCTGTGTGTCCATGTAAAGCTTATAATCAAACTGCAGGTCGCAAATATGAATATATTTTGATGAAATTTGGTATATAAGCTTTTATCGGCCATGGGATGAACGCTATTGAAATTGGTGAGAATCGGTCCATGTTCAGACCGAGCCCCCATACAAATTACCCATATGAAATCGACATAAATTGCCATAAGATCCAAATTGTCATATAGATCTTACTCAAATTGGGTTTGTATGCGTTCATTACATCCAC
Organism: Cordilura impudica; assembly: GCA_963682025.1. Taxonomy (NCBI): domain Eukaryota; kingdom Metazoa; phylum Arthropoda; class Insecta; order Diptera; family Scathophagidae; genus Cordilura; species Cordilura impudica. The sequence continues at coordinate 111,529,925 of OY821518.1, forward strand.
TAATGAGTAGTCCAAAAATGATCCCTTTGACCCCATATAGAGCTGCTTCCCGATCTTCAGTTAAATCTATTAAAAAACAAAAATATTGCACTGATTCTTCTCAAATTTTGTTTGTAGATATTTTTGCAAAATACAAGAGACTTTACCAAACATGATCAGGATCGGTCCATTTTTGGACCTAGTCCCTTTATAGATATAGCATCCGATATGAACTTTTTCATATCTGCAGCCAAAAAAATTAATAAAAATCCCACTCAAATTTGTTTTTTGCTTATTTTCAATGTCCAGTTAGTTGGGCCTAAGAGATAGGGTTTCTAAACGCATGGTATAGGGTATCGTATAGTCGGTCTAGACCGACTATAATTTTCTTACTTGTTATAGTTGAAATAGAATGATCCACTTCCAGGGGGTTTCGTAATAGCAACATGTTTACCATCTACAGCCCCCATACAATTCGGAATATTCAATCTATGGTAAAACGCATCAGTTTGATTTTCCCAATCCTCTTCTTTTACAAAAGTCTAACGCGAAATATATTTAAAATTCTATATTATATTTTTTGAGTACTAACCACAATATATTCTTTGAGAACTTCAACTATGGCGTCACAAGTTTCGAAAACAGATGGTAGTTGCTGGGAGCAAAGTGGATCTTTTCTTTTTTTTGTTGATTTGTGACTACTCCATCCCCCTTCTATCAAAAGGAAAGGATTACTTGGCTGGTCCAGAGGAGCATAACGCCATCAAAATTTTGGATCCCAGTGGGTTATAGTTCAACTTTTATTCTATCTAGGAATTCTACTATAACTCTATAATTCCCATTGTCCTCATTGCTGAAGAAATCTAGGATCTTGTCGTACTTAAACAATATATCATAATCAGAACGCTTTTCATTGCATTTAGTACAGTTGAAAATAATGTGCGAATCATCTTCAGGTACCCCCCGGGATTCACATGAGCCATCCCCAGCAGATCGGACCTTCATCTTAGCGAGGTAAAACCGGCTGAAATAGTGTCCCGTCTTCATTATATTGATCTGTCTTATCGTCCTGCCATTCAAATTTATACTATGGCCTTCAAACCATGGTTTCTTCCTTCTCTTCATGCAATCAAAATTTCTCTCCCATTCGCTGTATATTCGTCTCTCAATTTCATTGATGGCATCTCTTTTCGCACATTTCATCACCTGCTCCGAACCTTCCGTAATAGCCCTTTTGGCTGCTTCATCTAAAATAACGTTGCCAGCAATCCCTCTGTGAGATGGTATATAGTGAACTTCAACGCTATCAACAAATTGAGTTCCGTTAAGCATATTGTGTAAGTGTATGCATATGTTATTATCTCTCGCTTGGCATAAGCTTATGCAACCACTTTTGCTGTCAGTTAAAACTGCAACTTTTCTCATTTTCATGGTAATAGCCATTTCAACTGCCTTATTTATGGTAAACAATTCCGCTGTCATAGCAGAGACGGAAAAAGGTAATATATACAGTGTGGTGGTATTGGTATTCGGGAGAAAAATCGCAGCCCCGGTTTTGCCTTCCCTTATGTAGGCATCAGTGAAGATTAATTCGAATTGTTTCGCCATCAGCCTTTCTTTCTTCCGTAAAAATAATTGATTAATAGTTTCGCTATTCGTATTACCCTTAGTTTTTTCCATATTATCCGCACCATAGAAATCACTTATCACCTGTAACTTATTCGATTTCTCTATGAGTAACTGCTGCTGCTCTAAGTTGAGCAAAATCCATTTATATTTTTCAAATACTCTGTAAAGGCTTGTCTTAATCGGTCTGTCAATAGAAGGAAGAAACTCTGCTAAATTCAAAGATATTAACAAGATCTTTGGCCGTTCTCAACTCTAGATGAAATTCAGGGGTAGTTCCGCAGCCAGATGATAAATCACATGGATTGGTGTTGATTTAATCAATCCCAAGGATTTTCTGATATGAAAATTCATACATGATTCGAATTTAGCCATGGCGGTTTTAGTCAGGTTCGCAAAACTGGAGGCTGCATATTCAATTTTGGAACGAACAAAAACTCTATAGAGTTGTATTGATTTTCTTGGGTCCACGCCAAAAAGTTGATTTTTATATAACTACGAACGAATTTCAAAAAGTTATTGAGCCGCTCTTGTAAAGGGTCCGCCAAATAACTTTTTTTTTTTTTGAAAATGCAATAAAAAAAAAACTACTGAATATTATCTCAAATTTCTTTTTTTATTTGAAAGTACAATCCTTCCGGTTAATAATGGAAAATAATTTCATTCAAATGGCTGCCTCGGCTGGCCATGCAGTAGCCTACACGATCGGTCCAATTTTTAAGCACATTATCGATTGTGTGCAGCTGTATTTCACCAATGGCTTCACGAATATTGTCCTTTAAAGCGTTAATTGTCTCTGGCTTGTTGGCGTAACACTTATCTTTAAGGGCACCCCACAAATAATAGTCCAACGGTGTCAAATCGCAGCTCCGAGGTGGCCAAACGACATCAGCTCTGCGGCTGATAATGCGATCTTCAAAAACAGGGCGCAAAACATCGAGTGTAGCTTCGGCTGTGTGGCACGTAGCGCCGTCCTGTTGAAACCAAATGTTGCCAATATCCTCCTCTTCAATTTTTGTGAACTAAAATTCATTCAACATGGCCCGATAACGATCGCCATTGACTGTAACGGCCACTCCTTGCTCATTTTCGAAGAAAAATGGCCCAATTATGCCTCTGGACCAAACAGTGACTCGTTTTGGATGTATCGGCTTTTCAATGTATGCGTGCGGGTTTTCTGTGCCCCAAATGCGACAATTTTGCTTGCTTACATACCCGCCAAGATCAAAATGAGCTTCATCTGAAAAGATTATTTTTTTTTGGCAAAATCGTCATCTTCTGTAAGTCGATCGCAGGCCCACTTAGCGAAGCGAAAACGTATTGGATGGTCAGTTGGCTTCAACTCCTGAACCAATTGGACAATGATGCCTCCGAAATGTTCAATTCTTGAGAACGACGGTGAATTGATGTTGATGGCGCTTCACGCACACTTTCTCCCACAGCAGCAATATTCTCGGGTGTACGCACTGTTTTTGGCTTTTCACGCTTTGGTTTATCGATGAGGCTGCCAGTTTCTTTCACTTTTTTCACAAGATAACGAACATACGGAGCTGACGGTACTTCTCTTCTTCCAAAATCCGTACGCAATATTCGCACACCCTTTATTTTGAACATTTCCAACAGACCTAAATCTTGCAAAAAGTTGTACCAGAATCAAATTTGCCTCAACATGGCCATTAATTTTAAAATTACTTTGCTACGGTCGTTCAAAAATTTCACCAAGTGAGCCAGATGAAGTTTGAAATATAGATTTTACTGTTAACATTTCTCTTCTATTCATCAAAAAAGAATTTCATAAAATTTCTGACAGATTTTATAAAATGGTCAAATACCTTTTCAAAATTAGCGAAAAAAAATATTTCACAACCCTATGAAACCAATAACAAACACCAAAAAAGTTTTGTTTTACTTTTGGTGTTAAAAATTTTATTCAAATGCGAACTACTCGTACAGCCCATAACCAATAACCACATTTAAAAATAGGTATAAATATTTTTTGAAATTTAATATTAAATTTGATAAAAGACCATTCTTCAAAAAGAAACATTGAAACGTAAAAATATTCTATTTTTGTTTTTTCAATCGTTTGGATTTTTCATACAAATTTTAACCGTTTCGTTACGTTTCGTTTTGTAGCATGCGCCTCTTAATTTTACTTTAGAATTGTAATGATAGGTATTTTATATTCTGTACAAAAATATTAAAATATAAAAAAATAAAATAATTTTGGAATAATGAGTACTGAAGTTTTGGTTAAAAATTTGAGAAAAATTTCCTTAAAAAATTGGTTCACAATATCGTAAATTTTACATTTTTTCTGTAAATTTCAGTTTTTGGAAAAAAAAAAACAAAGGTAGGAAAGTGTATTCGTAGGCAGTGCTAATGTAGACACATATAATTTTTGTTAAAAATATTTCTATTTTATATTAATGGCCACGCCCATTTTAAACACGGTCGCTTTTAATAAATGAAATAAATTTCCAACACTAGAAATTTTCCAGAAATCACCAATTTTTTCCAGAGTTTGTTTTCTTCAAAGTGACGTTTGGCAACCGTAAAGTCATAACTTGAACTTTTTAACTTACCTTGCTTTTATTTAGTAATATTCATAATATATTCATTAATAGATGCGAAGATGAAAACACATTCTGAAATTTACTTGGATCTCCTTAATATAAGCACAGTTGCCATTAAAGTCTCTTAAGAAAGCACTTGCACTGGGAAAACTTCGGTAAGCAAACGATCACAATTTATGTATTAACTCTTTTTCAACTCATTATTGCGTTGTATTTTGCTTTTATATTATATACATTTTCTTTTTAACACATTAATATTAATGTTTATGTATTTTTTTTTAATAATTTGCACAAAATAACATTTTTTACGATTAATTTCATAACACAAAGCAGAGAAACACTTTATCTACCGGCAAATTTAATAAGCAACTAATTAAATAACAGAAACTTGACACATAACATTGTTTACATTTTTAACAGTGCCTGTAACAGAATAGTTAAGGAGAGCAAGAGAGAATTGTGAATTGAAAGAGAGCCAATGGGGAGATTTAATTTAAAGTTTCGTTCAATTTCTCATGCACTTAACGAACTCTTTTTGGTTGTTTTGTGTGTTTCCGATGTGCAAAGTGTTTTCAAAACGAAATTTCCACAATTCAGTATCAGTTTTGCAAGTAAATAATAAACATTTCGAAGCGGTTGTTGAAAATTATTATGCGTGTTCCGTGTGTTACTTGTTTTCCCCATTTGTTCTGCATTTATATGAATGAATGAGATAAAGTTTTGTTGTACTTAAGAAAAAATAATATTTGTATATGTTTTGTTACGGTTGGTGGAATTAATTAAATAAAATTAAAACCAATATTAAATAAAAAAAAAATCAACTTAATTCCATGAAATATACTTTATGGAAAAAAGCAAATAAAGTGTAGTGTTGAAATAAACGAAAGAATAACAGAATTTTTAACGGAAAACAAGAAAAATTAAATTAAACAGCTACAAAAATAAAAGAAGAAAAACCCCTTTTAAAAATATACTAAATAAAATTGATTTTATACCAAAAGGAAATTAAAAAAAAAAACAATATGTACTAAGGCATCAAATGGCTTAAAACAAGTGTTGCATTATATAAATCTTTAAATATACCTGTAGCAAAGAAGTGATTTTTCAATACGATCCTTATCTTTTAGTGTGCATCCTTTTTTCCTTATTTGTTTTTGCCGATTCTTTTTTTTCTGTTGACGTTTGTGTAAATTTTCAAACGGGTTCTCTTGTGTCTTGTGTAAAAATATAAACCTGTTCGCACAAATGTGTGCTTAACGTTTTACATCCATCCATCCATCCATCGGCAAAGTGTTTAGGATTAAAGAGAACGATTGTGATTGTACACCACTGTGCTGCTGTTGCACCTAATTATTAAACATTAACAATTTATGTTGATTGTTTTATGGCGTTTAATTGGTCTTGTTTTTGTCTACTTTATTACTATTCTATTCATTCGTCTTCATCACGTTTCTCTTGTTTTTGTGTCGCCTTTTCATAAAAGAATAATATAGCGGGCACGTGAGTTAATGAACCGTTATTAAAGTAATAAAACAAGTGTCAATATTATAACAAAGTTAGTGTTGCCAAGGTTTCAGTAAAATACACAGAATTTTCCATTAAGCAAATTTATTCAATGTGGGAATGTAAATTATTTTTTTTTTTGTATTAATTAGGGTTAACAATTGTTGTGTTATGTTATGTGTATTACTCGTTACTTTTAAATAACAACATAAAAAATAAAAACTTATGCACAATTTAGTGCTAAAATAAGTAATAAAAAAAAATTACCTAAGAATTTGCAAAGTATACAACGTCAAATTGAAAATTTAAAAGAAAAATTCTCGAATTTTAATTGATTTTTTTTTAATGTTAACATAAATATGTAAGATTACTTAAGTTTTTCTGTTGTGCCTTAAGAATTGTTTAATTTTTTTTCTAGTGGATTGCATATTAACTTTTTAGTCTGTGTGTTATGAAGAACTATTATCGTAATATCATTACTAACTTTTTTTTAATAACAATTGTTGAAGTTTTGTTCTAAACATATAATTACTTTTTTATATTCTTGTTTTTGTTGATATAAATAAATACTGCCGACTACAATGTATTTTTGTATAGAATACTCGTTAAAAAATATTTTTTATCCAAAGCAGAATTAAGACTTTTAGTGTCTCATACAAAATGAAATTCGTATCAATATTTTTTGATGAAAAATTTTTAAATGCGATGTTTGTTTGTATATTTTAAATAAAGAAATTCTAAAAATATTAAAAAAAAAACGTTCAGTCTGAAACCAGGGCAGCGCAGCTAAGCCACCGAGCTTAGCAATTTTGATATACCGGAGTCAGACTCTGGAGCCGAAGCCAGGAAAAAGTAAAAGTGGCTCCAACCCCGGAAATTTTCCTTTTAGCCTCTAAGACACTTTTTTTTTGGTTTTTCTCAATTTGGAGAACAGTGTAAATATTCTTTTTCTATATTTAAAATTCCCTCAGGCGGAGCCAATTTAGTTTTTTTTATCTTGACTCCGGGTTGGCAAAATTTATCAAAAGAAAAATCTTAAAACTTCAAAAAATCTTATTCTTAATGCGCATGAGATTTCTTATTGACATTTCTAGAAACATATTTTATTTTGAGTAGATGTTTTGCGTTTTTTTAAGTAATTTGTTATGAGTTTTTGGCCGAAAATGTAGGCCATAATGTGTCTTTGTTCACATATTTTACTTTAAAACAAACAAAGAAAGATTATTAATTTGTTTATATATTATTGTTTTATTGAATCAATCCAATAAAGTGTAATCAAGAAACAAACAATTATCAGTACTTTTTTAAGTGAACAAACAATAAATTCCTTTCTTTCAAGACGTATACATAGCCATTTGCCAAATTGCTTAATTTGTTTACGATTTTTAAATCATTGGTTTCATTTCGACTTTCTTTATTAAAAAAAAAAAAAAAAACTAATATTTGATACGGAGCCGGTAATTTCAAATAGAACGTTCTTTGGCTCCGGTTATTCCAGAAAACTGTAAAAATTAGTTTGTGGTACAGTTTGATTTAAATGTTGTTTCTAGTTATGTTGAGCTAAGCTGGAGCTAAGCCCATATTGCTCTAGCTCCGCAGCCCTGCTGAAAAATTGAAAGGTTTATCCAACGGCCTCAAATGTATTTGAGTTTCGTTTTTTTTTTTTTTTTTTCATTATAATGAAAATTGTTCACCTAAAAACTTGTATAGAATACAACATTAAAAGTATTTTTGTTTGAGTCAATGAAAGTTATGTCAAAATTTAAAAATTTATCGAATTTTAATTTAAGTTTTTTTTTTATATTTCGACTACTTTTAAAAAAGGCTAAATTATATAAGTTTTTCTTTTGTAAATTACATATTTTCAGTAATGAACCGCTTAACTGATGTCAAATAGAATATTTACTTTGAGCGTTTGTTTTGTATGTGACAATTTTTAACAATTTTATAAATGACAAAATTTGTGAAGGAACGGGTTAATTTTTGAGAAAGTTTTTATTTACAAAAACTTGTTAAATCTTTCATTGAGAATGATTCTATACATCATAATGTGTGGAAGTTGTCTTTTATACAAGTGTTACAATAAAATTAATTGCCTATAATTAGTATTTGAACTAATTCTAAAACCTTTATTAACAGGTGTTCTTGGAAATCCATTCCAATTTCAATAAGAGCTTGAAAATAGATTCTCATATTATGTGCAAAAACTCAGAAGTTAGGGTTAGGTTTTAAAATTTTTTTCTATTTTTTATATTTTTTCTGAATTCGGAATTTCAAGTAAATCGGAGCAAAACTAACGAAGAAACAGCGTTTCAAGTGACCGGCCCTCATACGGTATATCGTATATGTTAAACAATTTAAATCGATTTCTCGCAAACAACATTTTTGAAGCCCGTGAACATCATAATCTACTTGACCAATCCTTTTGAAATTTTATACACTTTCCACACATAAATCAGCAAGTAATCAGGAAGAGTTTTTTTTTTTTTAAATTCACCGAAATTATTATAGCAAAAATCGTGTTTTTCACTTCAAAATGCTGCCAGAAATAAAAAAATCTAAAAAAAAAACTCCCTCTGACTAACTATGTAAACATATTACCTTTTAAATGCATTTCGATTTTTTTATTTCACATGATCCGGCAACGAGTTATGGTGTTCACCGCAAAACACCTCTTTTTCCAGGCAACTACGGAGATTCGCTGTCACGGACTTATTTCTTAAAATTTTTAATTGAAAATTTTTTCAAAGATACTTCAAATGTTATACGTGTATATGAAATAAATAATCCAACATTATTCATATCTTCAAAAAAAAATATGACATAGCAAATTTTTTAGTGTTATACTATATCTGGAAAATATATCAATACATCTTATCTCTGAAGTATTAAATCAATTATATTTAAAAAAAAAAATATAAAAAATTTTATAATTTTAAAGATATATCTTTTGCTAATTACAAAATCTCAGAATTACAATTCCTAAAAATTTGAGTTATAGTTGTAAAATTCGCGTTTTGTGTTACTCTTTGCAGAAACTTGGCAACCTTTCTGAGAACGTTAGGAAAATAGAGCAAATTAAAAGTCATTTAAATGACATAACAAAATTACTAAATCAAACTTAAGAGTGTGTGTCAATCAAAAAAAAAAATAAAAAAAAATCGCAACTTAAAAATATTTAAAAAAAAGTTTCTATTAAAAAAAATCAACAAATTTGTGTTTTTTCTTTCAGATATAACTACCTATATGTTAAAAAATAAATTGTATACTTGTGAATAAAACAAACAACAAAATTCCAACCAAATTTATGTTCTGTGTTTTGTGAATTTTTTCCTGTCTACTTATTCGTGATTAATAATTGATAAAATTCAAAGATCTAATTGCTCAAAAACAAAAAGATTTAAATTACATGTTGTAAAATTTCCAATTAAAACAATAATACAATAATTTTTGATAAAGAAAATTTAATAAAAGCACACAGATTTAATGTGCAAAATCTCGAAAATTTTTTGTAAAATCTACCAGAAGTTTCCATAGTGTATATGTGTGTTTTTACAGTGTGGAGTGCGGATGTCTGTTTAGTCTAAACTTTTTGTTGTAAGTGTTTAGTACTTCAAAAAAATCCTTACAAATCCACAATAAGCACAGCAACAGAATGACAACAGAAATCCATGAAACATTTGGCGATCACATATCGGCCACAAAACAAAAAAAGGCTGATGAATATATCGGAAATTGTTCGGACAATCGTAAGGGTGTGGATGAGGGAGGAGGAGATTATAATCGCACCTCCACGAATGGCTCGCTTAGTCAGTCATCCACTTTAGCATGCAATGACGCAGGCGCTCATGAATGCTCAAGCAGCAGCATAAACAAGAACAGCAAAGAATCAAAATTATCATTTACTAAAGCCAAACCCATTATTGGCAAATGTCACCAGAAACAGCAACAACAACAAAAACAAAATTCTGATGCTGAAGATGGTTTTCTGTCCACTTCGCCAGATAGCGCCAATGAGGAGTTATTACTTTCGATCAAGTCGAGCGAATTAAATGAAAATGTTTCTACTTTGGAGTCGGATTTAAAACAACAACAACTCTCCATATGTACTTGCAGCAATCCAACGGGATGTGTTAGCGTTAAAAACATTTTGGAATCATTTAAGGCTCCTCTATCTGAGGAGCAAGCTTGGGCCTTAATATATCAATCGATTTCATTGTATCGTCGTGTGGCTGCTGCCGGCAATCGTCATATCTTCAATGAATTTGAAATACCAGAAGATGTCGACAATATCAGTTTACATCGCGATGGCACCGTCCATTGTTCTTGGTCGGAAGCTGAACGCAAGAAAAAAGAACATAAGTTGCGACAACAACAACAACAGCGTCAACAACAACAACAGCACGAGGAACAAAGTTGTGGTAAGTGATTAAAAATATTATTAATAGCAATGATTGTGTAATTTTAGAATTCAGAGAAATTTTTCATTTGATAAACCCTTGCATTATTAGATTTCTTTTTTTTTTTTTTTTTTGGAAATACCTACTTCGTTTTCTAAATAGTTTTTTTATAGGAAAATTCTTGTCAGATTCTAAACAATGTTTCTTAAAGGCAAAAAAACTCTGAAATTCAATTAACACTTATCTTAAAAAAAAAGTAAATCTGAGATATATTTTTTATTTTTAAGAGTCTTAGAGACATTCTTGACTTTCTTTATAAAGAAATCCCTTGTTTTTTTTTTTTGGAACACCAAAAAATTTTTAAATTTTCATAAAAAAAGTGTTTAAGTGAAAGTAAACTGTAGAATTCTATTAAAAATTCTAAATATAATTTAAAGTTACATATGTAATGAATTTGTGCCCCTAAAAATATATGACCTACACCCACCGATTGAACCTATCGACTTATGCCGTTTTTATTTCTGACAAAAAATTTTGCATTTTATATGCACTTTTTTCGAAAAGTGTATTTTTATATATGTTCTGAATTAAGAGCAACATTATTAGATTTTTTTTTTTTTTTTTGAAATACTTCATTTTCTAAATACTTTTTTTTATAGGAAAATTCTTATCAGATTCTAAAGAATGTTTCTTAAAGGCAAAAAACTCCAAACACCAAAAAATTTTTCAATGTGTATAAAACAAATTTTTTAATCGCAATAAATTGCAGCCCCGACTTCCTTTAGGTTATATTGTGAGAATATTTCCCCATTGCTTCCCTTTCTTGAATAGTATCACCCTATGACTTCAAAGAGGACAATAATCAATATTTTTATACCCTATACCACTATGTGGTTTGGGTATAATGACTTTGTGCTGCTGTTTGTAACAACCAAAAATATTTCACCTAGACCCATCTTTAATTATACCGATCGAATCAGAATCATTTTTTGAGTTGATTTAACAATGTCCGTCCGTCCGTCCGTCCGTCCGTCCGTCCGTCCGTCCGTCTGTGTGTCCATGTAAAGCTTGTAATCAAACTGCAGGTCGCAAATATGAATATATTTTGATGAAATTTGGTATATAAGCTTTTATCGGCCATGGGATGAACGCTATTGAAATTGGTGAGAATCGGTCCATGTTCAGACCTAGCCCCCATAGAAATGACTCTTATGAAATCGACATAAATTGTCATAAGATCCAAATTGTCATATAGATCTTACTCAAATTGGGTTTATATGCGTTCATTACATCCATTAATGAGTAGTCCAAAAATGATCCCTTGGGCCCCATATAGAGCTGCTTCCCGATTTTCACTTAAATCTATTAAAAAACAAAAATATTGCACTGATTCTTCTCAAATTTTGTTTGTATATATTTTTGCAAAATACAAGAGACTTTACCAAACATGATCAGGATCGGTCCATTTTTGGACCTAGTCCCCATATAGATATAGCATCCGATATGAACTTTTTCATATCTGCAGCCAAAAAAATTAATAAAAATCCCACTCAAATTTGTTTTTTGCTTATTTTCTGTGTCCAGTTAGTTGGGCCTAAGAGATAGGGTTTCTAAACGCATGGTATAGGGTATCATATAGTCGGTCTAGACCGACTATAATTTTCTTACTTGTTTTACATACTTTGAGACCTTTCGATTACTGTATCAGATAAGGTTTCTCTCAATTCAGAATATATAATAAACACTTTTCGAAAAAAGTGCATATAAAATTTGACATTTTTTGTCAGAAAAGGAAACGGCTTTAGAACACTTTCTGAGTCGATTTAACGATAACGGTCTGTCTGTCCGTTCGTCCATTTGTTTCTCTGTCTGTATCTCTGTCTTCTGTGGGTCCATGTCAGCCTTTTAATGAAACTACAGTAGTAAGTCCTCGACTTGCGACCGATATAGATTCCTGGACATTGGTCGTAAGTCGATTAAGTCGTAAGTCGAGTTTGATAAAAAAAATAACAACAAGAAAAAAGTACATGCATACATATTAGTACAAATTTCCTATGCCCACCTTATACAATTATCTCAAAATTCATATTCATAGTTCAATATTTATTTAAAATAGAAAGTAATAATATAAAAAAATTTATTGAACAATAATAACACAAGCATATAATAAAGCAAAAAAAATATAATAAAAAATATATAATTAAACAAAAATATGTCATTTATGTTAGTGTTATTTACATGTATTCATCATCTGTAGTTATTACATGAGCAACAGAATATCCAGTGTTGATGTTTTTAACAAATCCATCTAATCTGGTTTGAACAGTTCGGGCTTTCATTTCGCGGTAAATTTCATGATAACAATTCAAATTATCTTGAATTAGCCTATTCACTTTTGAGAATCTCTCTTCGTTGCATCCATTTGTTCGAATTTTAGCATTCCTTCATTAATTTGGTGAAAAGCAGCAAACATTTTTTTGGTACTTTTTTCTTCATCTGGTTTGTTTTTATCTGCGCCTTCCGCAACAGTTTGCGATTCAAGTTCCAATAAATCTTCATTGGTTAGATCATCCAATTGGTAATGCAATGAGTTGGCTAATATCCTCATTGTTAACTTTAAGATTAAGCTGCTGACCAAGCTTTACTATCTGATCTGTAATTTGCTGAATCTTAATTTCTTTTTCAATCGACGAACTTGTAGTGGAGTCTTCAAATCGTATTGTTAATTTTTTCCATACTCTTCTCATACAAGAAGGCTTGACTTCCTTCCAACCACTTGCTAAATTTTTAATTCCTTGAAGAATATTATAATTCGACCAAAATTCTTTTAAAGTCGTCCCTTTTTCAAGAGCCATAATTGCTTGAGTAAATGTAATTTTTAAATAATAGGCCTTAAATGTAGCTATAGCACCCTGATCCATGGGCTGTAAAATGCTGGTAGTATTTGGAGGCAAATACATAATTTGAATGTTCCGGTGTAAGTCGCCCAAGTGTTGTGGATGTCAAGGTGCATTATCCAGTAGTAAAAGTATTTTAAAATTAATGTTTTGTTGATTACAATATTCTTTTACTTCGGTCGCAAATACTTTTGTGAACCATTCCTCAAAAAGAAATTGTGTCATCCAAGCATTTTTATTTGAGTTGTAATGTACTGGTAACATATTAATATTTACTCCTTTAAATGCTCTTGGATTTTTTGACCGATGTATTACAAATGGTTTTAATTTATAACCGGCTATATATCCGCCTAATAAAACTGTTATTCGGTCCTTAAAAGCTTTGAATCCTGGCATACTTTTTTCCTCTTTATGAATGTAGGTACGTTCAGGCATCTTCTTCCAATATAGACCGGTCTCATCTACATTAAACATTTGTTCCTTTGTATAATTATAGTCTTTAAGAAAGTTGTCGAATTTAACTACAAACTCATCAGCAGCTTTTTGATCAGCACTGGCTGCCTCTCCGCTAATTTTTACATTTTGAAAACCTGTTCTCTTCCTAAATCTTTGAAACCATCCGTGGCTTGCTGTAAAAGTCTGATCATAATTTTTACCTTCCTTTAATTTCAACATTTCGAAAAGGCTGCATGCTTTGGTCTGAATGATTGCGAGACTTAGGGGAATTCGTTTTTGAATCAAATCCTCCATCCAAATCACTAATAACTTTTCCATTTCATGTATTGGACCTTGTCTATTTTTGGTTACTATTGTTGGGGTCTTAGATGCCGATTCTTTAACAGCTTCCAAAATTCGTTTTTTATTTTTTAAAATCGTGGATATTGTCGAATGAGACAGTTTTAGATCATGTGCAATATCTTTCACTTTTTTACCATTTTCATATTGTATTATTAATTTCTGTTTGGTTTCCAAGTCTATAACACTTCTTTTACTTTTACTAGTTCCAGCCATTTTCGGTATGATGTATTATTATTCACTTAAAAAAATTCTGCCTTAAGCGTGTTTTTAAAGCAATTTTGTCTATGCGACTAGTTCTTGATATATTTTTGTGAATCCCCAGAACTGTTTGTATAATATGTATTGTACATACTGAAATGAATCGCATTGTTTTGTTATTTTATGCAATTTTTTTTCTTTGCAACTACATATGTAGTTTGTGTTATTAATCCATTTTGCATGAAAAAAATTGTCGTAAGCTTCTCTTTGTCATAGGAGGATCGGTATTGAAATAGGTAGATATCGGAGCATAATCAGATCTAGTCCTCATACCAATGCCCTATATGAGATCGACTTAAATTAATATCCCGAGTATCAAATGCATCATCTTCACATTTTGTTTATGTGGTCTTATTATATAAAAAAAAATCTGTGGTACTATTTTTATTAAAAGTCCTCATATAAAGGTGCTTCCCGATTTTCACTTAATCCTATAAAAATCCTAATGATATTGCTTTGATTTTTCTCAAAGGTGGTCTATACATATATATAGGTTTTTGCGATCTAGTCCCCATAAAAATATCATTCGATATGAACTTTTTCAGACCTTCAGGCCGCAAAAATTTACAAAAATGTCATTTAATATGGTTTGCGTTTTTATTCTACTCCTATTCCAATTTTATTTAGAAAATATCAATTGAATTTCAGCAAAATAGTCTGAACGCTATACAAAAACATATTTTTTAAGTATTACACTGATAATTTCTGAAATACATTTGACAATTTCTTAAATACATTTAATGTTTTCTAAAATACATTTGATGTTTTCTGAAATGTATTTGATACTTTCTGATTTTTTTCTCAAAATCAATTGATGTTTTCTGAAGTACAATTGAAAAGTTGGACCGACATTAGACGCTCCTGGTTTAGTGTATCGTATATTCGATCCAGACCGAGCATAATTTTTTTTTACTTATATTTTATCCGTCAAACTAAATTTTGAATAATTGACTGTTAATTTTTATACTGCATACCACTTTGGTCTCAGGATATAATGAGTACTAGCAGAGACCAGCACTCGAAATTCGAGTGCAAATTCTAAGAAATTTGATTTTTTCATTCAACTTTTTTCTTTCCATTTTTTTTTTAATCTATATATATTAGGGTGGCCCTTAATAAAAAAAAGTGTTCAAACTCTCGGTCCCACCCCCTAGAAATATGCGAATAGCAAAAAACTTAGATATGCAAAGTTCTGGGTCAAGCAAAAAAAATTTAGAGGTGCCTCAACGCGACTGAAAATTTCAAGTGTGTTTATATGGGGAAAATATGACGAAATGATGTAACGAAAATTTCGTTCTATAGTTTAACTTTTTCGACAAGTTGTTATATAAATCGATTTCAGTACTAAATAATCTCTTTAAAAGGTTGTATAACTTCAAAATCGAATAAAAACTCGCCGAGAAATTGCAAATGCCCCAGACCACTTTTGTGCCAAAAAAAACTAGGTCGTGAAATTTGACGGAAATTTTTTCAACTTTAAGAAATTAATTAAAGCCATAATTTCTTCTTGGTCACTATATCTAGGAGCTCACAGACATGAAGTATTGTTTTCTTACGACGTTTTTAAGCTATTGCGAAATGAGACCAAAGATGTAATTTTTTTTTGATAAAATTTTTAAAACTCCTTTTTTAAGTTTTGAAAAATTTTCTTAAACAACATTTCAAACATATGACCACAAGTTAATAAAACGATTTATTAAAAAAATTCAAATATTTTGTAATATAATAACCAAATGTCTTCCATGCTAAAAATTTGGAATAAATCGAACAACGTTAACCCATTCCTTACCGAGGCCAAACTTTGAATTTTGGCATTTTTAAATAAACTAGCAGATTCCAGCCCTCGAAATTCGAGTGCAATTTTTAGGAAATTTTATTTTTACATTAAATAAAGACCCTAAAGGTATGCTAATCAATTATAGCCAACTCACATATCAACATAAAAAACAAACTCATTTTCATTACCAACACATTAACAAATTTAATAAACACACACATAGCTTTGTATAATTATATGTATGTGTTAGTAGCAACTTTAAATGCAAATTACTCAAAATGAAGGAAATAAATTAAAAATCTGTAAATCTGCACGGCTAAAAAGAAATACCTTTCAAATAATATACATTTGGTCAAAATCGGGATAAAACGGTAGAACAAAACACCGGTCAGAAGAAACCGCCTAGCCTATTAATATTATAAATTGTTCTAGTAAACTAGATGAAACCCTTACTATGGGTTGGGAAATAGAATTGTGATATATTTTACTAATTTGTATGATCTGATGATTATTGATAATTTGACGTCATTAACCCATTTGAACTGGGCGCCACAAATGACCTCAAGCTAGTATAGGACGATTAAGTAAAAAAATTCAAATATTTTGCAAGTACTTCTGAATTTTTAATCATTTTAACCCATCATTTTCCCAACCCATAGTAAGGGTTTCATCTAGTTTACTGGAACAATTAATTTTTTTAGATATGCCAAAATTCAAAGTTGGCCTCGGCAAGGAATGGCTTAACGTTGTTCAATTTATACCAAATTATATGCATGGAAGACCTGTACACTTGGTTATTATATTTTAAGCGTCAAATCTAAAAATTCAGCAGCACTTACAAAATTTTTGAATATTTTGAATAAATTGTCTTTTATTAGCTTGGGGTCATATGTCACCCCAATTCCAAAAGAGATAATGAGGTCATATAATTTTTTCCCGAAACCCTAGGCTATTACGATAAAATATAACATTTAAAAGTAGAAAACTGATAAATTGTTGATACAAAGTATTTAGAAAGAGTACGTTTACTGAATATTTCGCAAAAAACTAATTTCTCTCGAAATCCGCAAAAAAAAATTATTTGTAAAAAATATTCTGGCAGAGGAATTGACTTAAAAATTCACACAGTTAATTTCTAACATATATCTAATAAAACTTTAAAGTGTCAGATCCATTTTTTGAAATGTTGTTTAAGAAAATTTTTTAAAACTTAAAAAAGGAGTTTTCAAAATTTTATTAAAAAAATTTTCCATCTTTGGTCTCATTTCGCAATAGGTTAAAAACGTGGTAAGAAAACAATACTTCATGTCTGTGAGCTCCTAGGTATAGTGACAAAAAAAAATGAGCTTTAATTAATTTCTTAAAGTTGAAAAAAAGTGCCATCAAATTTCATAACCTAGTGTTTTTGGCACAAAAGTGATTTGGGGCATTTGCTATTTCTTGGCTAGTTTTTAATAGATTTTGAAGTTATACAGCTTTTTGAAAACACAATTTAGTACTGATATCGATTCATATAACAACTTGTCGAAAGAATTAAACTATAGAACGGAATTTTCATAAAATCTGAAAAAAGTCATATTTTCCCCATATAAACACGCTTTGAGGCACCTCTTTATTTTTTTTGATTGACCCAAAACTTTATATTTTTCAGTTTTTCTTGCTATTCGCATATTTCTAGGGGGAGGGTCTATAAATTCGAACACTTTTTCCCCTCCATATAATGGAGGCCCCCACCCTAATATATATAAAAAAAAAATTTATGAACATTTAAGTAAATAAAATTTTTCATTATAAATATTTGATGAACACACAGAAGACATATGAATGGGATTGTCATTAAATAATTTTATAAGAGCCTAAAGGTATGCCTAATCAATTTTATGCAATTTACAATTCAGTACAGTGCAATTAAAATGTACTATTTTTTGAAAACATCAATAATAAATGCACAGGCGATGAATTATGAATTGGCTAAAATTGATTAGCATACTTTTAGGCTCTTGTAGAATTATTTATTATAAATATTTAATGATAAATAAAAATTCTCGAGCTCGAGGTCCGTTTTAATTATAAAAATATTTTAATTTATTTACCAATATTTCGATATTCTTCGAATGTCATCATCGGGGAATATATTTAATGTTTACATTATGTTTACACTGAGTGCACTGAGTGCACTGAGTGCAATAAGTGCAATAATAGAGGACGAGATGTCAACAGTATTAATAGTTTTTATGTAAACATTAAATATATTCCTCGATGATGACATTCGAAGAATGTAATAAAATAAATTAAAATATTTTTGTAATTAAAACGGACCTCGAGCTCGAGAATTTTTATTTATCATTAAATATTTATAATAAATAATTCTATAATTCTGATAGTTAAAATCAAAAAAATGCAAGTCAAATATTAACAAACACTACTCCCTGTTTTATCTTTCCCATAACCTATTTTCCATTTTCATGAGATCAACACAATGCACTGTAACTGTAGGCGGCATCCCTGAGTGTTGGTCAATAATTAAAAAAAAAAAAAAAACTGATGGGCTGGTAACAAATTCGAGAAAGTTTCTCAAAAAAAAAAAAGCATCAGGTAGTCCCCATTCAACTCAATACAATTTGTCCAAAATTTCTCAAAATTTTGTGTACCTTCTAAAGCATATCATTTCTCAAGGTCCTCAAAATAGGCATTTGTTTGATCCATGGTTTCATCGTTGGAGCTGACGCTCTTTCTGCCGAGTAATTATTATTTTTTTATTATTATTATTTATTTATTATCTATCACTATTTTACAAATATTTATAAAAGAACTTAACTAATTGTGAGATTTTATCTAAAGATATTACTATTTACAAAAATTAAAAAGATTGATTTATCACATATATGTAAACTCAACAAAAATTTATAGGAAAAAGATAGTAAAAAACCTACATCCTAGATCATAAAAAGAAAAGAGAGAAAAAAAAAAGGAAATTAAAAATGGAAAAATGGGAGAAGGAGGTTATAATACAACCACTAAAGTCATCTATATTTAATAGATTTGTTAGTAGTCGTCAGATTAAACTCCTCAGATGTTCGTGATTTGAGCTTCTACATTTTTGCTTAACCCGAATTCTCCCGGTTTTCGAAATAGGCACTCGAATGTTTTAAAACTTTGTTTACTGCTTATCTGGCAGCCCCTTAACACAAACTAAGAAAAAGAATTGGCTTATTGGGGCCAGATTTCGAGAAAATGGGTGTCGTCATATGACGACGCTATGAAAATACGGGTACAAAAAATGCTCTGTTTGGTTTTAGTTTTAAATTTTTCATTTGTTTTTCAATTGAATAATAATAATAAAGGAGAAAACAATACAAATACTTTTTATGACTTTTGATAGTACGAAGCGAAGCAATCTATGCAAAAACCTTTGTCACATTTTTTGCACTCGGTTCTCACAGTTGAGTTACAGTTATCACCAGCACAGCGTCTCTGTTTATTATTTTTCGTTCTTTGCACATAGTGCATATATCCGTCGTACCTCATAGAGTCAGCTCCAGGTTGGACTTTCGGTATTCTTCCAGGACCTTTTGGGGCATTATTCGCCAGTGAAAGATATGACATGGCTAGGTCTCTCCGGAAGCTCTTTTGCCTTAGCTTAGGATCTTGTTCTCTAGCTAAAAGCCAAGCATTTTGAACTGAAACGTCCAACATCCACGTAAAGATTGACCACCACCACTTTTTTCCTCGTATAGATATCCGATCAGCATTTACATTTTGATCCATACGATCAGTGCCGCCCATATTTTTATTGTAATTTTGGATATAATATGGAATATTTACCTCGACATGTTGTAGGTCAGCCCTGTTCCATCTTATTGCTTTTCCTTCGGGATCACCAGAAAAAATTTTGGAAGCTACTGTTACCACTGCGTTATCTTTCCACCTAGTTACAAAAAAATTTTCTTTTTGAAATTTTGCAATTGCAACTTGTGTAACACCTCTATCTTTTTTTTTTAATTCATTAGGATCCAGCAAGCAGCAATTATTTCCTAAGCGGTTACATCTTATGGTCCCAGTACAATTGTAACCTCTGTTTCTCATTTCTTTGAGTAAAGGAAATGTTGTGAACAAATTATCGCAATAAAAGTGGTATGGTAGAAGTGATTTTGACAAAGGGTATTGGTCAAGTAAATGCAATAGTGTGGACGCACATTTTCCAAACTTCTTTTCCATTTCTTCGTTACCTTGATAAGTTTTTCCTTGATAAGGGTCAAAAGCAATGAGATAACCAGATGGAGAATTTTGGCACCAAATTTTGTATCCAAATCGAGTTGATTTATTTCTGATGGCTTGCTTACAACCGTGTTTGCCAAAATACTGCACCATTGCTTCATCATGTGACACTGACTCTGTGGGCTGGAAATGTTTCATAAAAGCTTGTTGAAGGTGAGAAATAAGTGGTCGTAATTTGTAGAATTTATCGGTTTTATCTAAGTTAGCATTAGACTGAAAATGCAACGATTTCATAATAGTATCAAATCTATTTCTACGCATTGCATTGTATATTGCGTAATTACGTAAATCATCGCCAATGTTCCAATACATTGCTTTACTAGATAATGGACTGTATCCAGAAACTATCAAAATTCCAAAAAATGTTTTCAGTTCCTTTTTGCTCAGCTTCACATCTTGCCAATTTTTGGATAAACAATATTCAGTACTTTGGGCGATTATGAGGTCTATCAATTCGTCGTTGAAAAAAAGCTCAAAATACTCAACAGCCGTCATGCTTTCATCATATTCATTTAAAGGTGCATTGAATTCAGGCCCTTGTGACGTTTTCCCTCCTAGTTCCCAATTTATCTCTTTTTCATTTTGTTTCTTTCCTTGTACTTTTTTTCTTTTGACTTCTTGCTGTAACGAGGCTGTAGAATGTTGTCTATCAATTCTTATTTCAGCTGGTGCCAGAAGTTGATTACGAGACAGGACATTGATATTACCATCGGCTTCCTCGTCTGAATCTTCATCAGTTAACACGTTTACTTCTGGAGGTTCTATGTAAAACTCGTTTGACTGATCTTCTTCCTCCAAAATATCCAAAATGTCTGCGACGCTAAGAGGCTTACTAAAAAAATTCAAGACAAAAAATAAAATATTGTAATCGTTTTATCATAGTGTCGTCATATGACGACAGCCAAATATATTCTGAAAAAAACAAAAGTTTTTTCCGCAACTCGTTTAGCTGTTGTTAAGAAAAACTTGACTGACAATGTAAACTTATAATTTGTTTAACTTTTATGTCAAATAAATATTATTTAATAAGTTTTGAACACTTACCTTTTAGCCCAACTCATAATTTTTTAATTTTTCAAAAACCACTAAGAATAAACAATTCACTGAGCACGAACACGTTGAATAACAACTTGAAACTATTTTTTTATGATAAAATAAGCAACGTGCAACATCATATGCACTAGTTTATTTTGTTTCTAACGGTTTAAACCAGTTTCCCAATAAATTGAAGTTGTCAATATTTTCGTCGTCATATGACGACGCTAGCAGAATTCGGGTTAAATGTAAGAGTCATTTCTTCAATTACGGAATTAATAGTTTTTTGTTTATAAATTATATGTAAGTCTTTGGTCGGGAATCTCCAAGGGAGATTATATATGATTTTCAGGTTCTTATTCTGGATAATTTGTAATCTTCTTTTATGAGTTTTTGCACAATTTTTCCATACTGGGCATGCGTAAGTAAGTATTGGTCTAATACACAGTTTATATAAAAGAAGTTTGTTCTTTATGTTTAGTTTACTTTTTTTATTTAGAAGCGGGAAGAGTCATCTACCACATTTGATTGCCTTCGAACAGCTTGTTTCTAAATGTTTTTTGAATGATAGTTTACGATCAAGTGTGACCCCTAGGTATTTTATAGAATCTGAAAAATTAATCAGTTTGCCTTGTACTGAGAATGGTCGAGATGGAAGTTTCTTAGGAGATCTATTAAAAGGAAAGATTATTGCTTGAGATTTATCTTCATTTATCTTAATTTTCCATTTATTGTATTTGCTCGCTGAATTCAGACATCTTTGCATACGTTTAACAATTGCGTTATAAACTTTTCCGTAGCTAACAAATGCGCTGTCATCTGCATAGAAAGCTACGTCGTTACCCTTGAGAGGTTTGAAATCAGAAATATATAATGAATATAGGAGAGGTGATAGCACAGATCCCTGTGGTAAACCAGCAGTGATGAGCTTTTCATTGGACTGACATCCTTCAATTTCCACTACGAAGATTCTATCTTTAAGAAAATTCTTAATAAGTTTAACTAGATATAAAGGTAGTTGCATTTGATGGAGTTTATAAATAAGACCTGCATGCCAGATCGAGTTGAAAGCTTTTTCAATATCCAAGAATAGTACCCCTGTTGAATGTCTATTTCTTTTATTATGTTTAATCATATTCACTACTCTTTGGACCTGATGCGTTATAGAATGTTGTGCTCTAAAACCATATTGACATTTATGAATAAGTTCTTTTTCGTCAGCTATAGTTTTTATTCGCTCAAAAACTATTTTTTCAAATACTTTATCTAGGCAACCCAACAAACTAATGGGACGGTAACTACTTGGATATTTTGGGTTTTTTCCAGTTTTAATAATGGGGATAATTTTGGCCTTTTTAAAATATTGTGGAAAATAAAAATTTTGGATACAAAAATTAAAGATTTTTACTAAAACGATTAGTGCTGAATTGGGAAGTTTTTTTAGCACTATATTATGAATTCCATCAATCCCGGGAGCCTTATTATTTCTAAGCCGTTTAATATAGAACTTTAACTCATTTATATTTGTTAAAGTATCAACAACTTCAATCGTGTTTTGTTCCAGTGGTTTAAGAAAAGAGTTTACTTTCTTGTCCATTGGCCCATTCATAAGAACAGTTGTGAGGTGAGCGTTAGAAAAATGATCAGCAATAGCATTTGCTTTGGCTGTATTATTTGTAATCATACAATTATTAACTTCTAGAGCTCCAAAGGCCTTATTCTTACCTTTTATGTATTTTGATAGCTTCCAAAATTTTTTGTGCCCTACAGGTAACTTTGAAAGCATCTTAGCCCATTGTTCATTTCTATCATTACTAATATGAAATGATATTAGTTTGTTCAACTCCCGAATTATCGCGCCAATTGTAATTCTAACATTTGGATCAGGACATCTTTGAAACTGTCTTCTAAATTTGTTTCTCGTGGATATTAATTGCTTACACAATATAGAAATTCGTCTATAATTATTCTTCCTAGGTTTATGTGGTATGGTTTCTATAAAAACTTCCATCAAAATGTCCGAAAATTCATGAATAATATTGTCAACGTTTGACAATGTCAAATTTGAATGAATTGTAGGAGACAAATTTGTTTTGAGTTCAAATGTTCTCCTGAAAAATGTCCAATCGGCCTTAGCATAGTCTGGATAAATTTGCACGTCCTCAGCTACATGTTCACCTATGTAGAAAGTAATTGGAACGTGATCCGAATTTAATTGAAATGGATGTGTCTCAAGGTTAGTAAAAGAAAATGATGAATTTGTAATCAATAGATCTATTGTTGATGGTCTTCTATGTACAATATTCTGTGGAAACCTAGTTGAGTTTAATGGAAAATATATATAATAATTAGAAGATAATTGATGGTTGAATAGCATTCGCCCCGCTGTATTGGTTTCTGCACAGTTCCAACTGGGGTGATGAGCATTAAAATCCCCTAAGATAAAAAAGTCTCCAGGATTTGATGTGAGTAGCCTTAGATCGCTTAAAAAATCAACGGTGTATTTCGGACAGTATGCTGCAACAAACCTTACTTCACTGTTGTTTATTGTCCATTAGGGCGGTTCATAAAATTATAAATTGGATTTTGTAATGGGCCAACCGGAATTTATATTAACCACCGTGAAAAAATAACACATAATTTTTTTCAAAATTTTTAAGAAAGATTTAGGGGTCGCTACCGGATCCAAAACATTGGAATTTTTGATAAAAATCGTCGCCTCTATTCCTTTTTTCATATGTATGTATAAAAAAAATATATATATATTTACATATTTTTATGATCACTTTTATTGAATGATATTTGTAAAACAGAACGTATAAAATTTTTTTCTGAATCGTTTTCTGAAACGTTTTAGCCACTCTTGTCCGTCCGTCCGTCTGTTCTTACAGGATACTTGATGAAAATTTTAAAATATTGAATACTAAGATATCTGTTTTAAATTAAAAAAAGTATTTAAAAAAAAAATGCCGCAAACGCATCCCCTTCCCAATCCCCTACCCAACCCTCCTTTAAGTTTTGTATATATGTTTTTCGGTCTATATTTATACAATGGTACTAAAACCCCTCGAATAAAAGTTTAGAAAACCTATATTCAAAATCTTAAGTTGTATTTATTCATTACAAATGTATAAGGAAAGTAAAAACAAATATTGATTAAAAAAAGTTTTTAATTAAAAAAAAAAAAAAAAATGCAGTCAATTTATGAAACTTATTCTGATAGACATAAAATATTTATATTTTGCCTTTAAATATTAAGCATATTAAGCTATTTAAAATAATTATTTGAGCAAAGTTGATTTATTTGAGTCTGGGTAATTTTGTCTATATTCTTTCACCAATAACAATGAATACTGCTTTTGCTCTTCATTGTTGGTATGTAGTTTATTATATTCTTCCATCAGTGCCACTCCTCGTTCTGCTATATCGTTAACAAATCTCATAGAACGAGCTACGCGTCTACCATTTATGTAATCCTCATCTTCTTCCCACGCTTCAACGTTTTTCGTTATGAAATTGGTTGAAATGCCGGTTTTGCTAAAAAATCTTAAAGTATTTTTAGAAACAAAGTCTTCTAGTTGTTTCTTATTTATTAGACTGTCGTCTAATGTTATTCTTTTCGACGGGTTCTCAGTTCCTTCAACATCTAAAGCGTCCACCATTTTCTGTTTTGTATCAACAGAAACTTGGTCGTCAAAAAAAGCGAGTGCGACGACTCTTCTGATAAATACCAATGATGACCAAGGAATTTTTTAATGGCTACAGTTCCAATTAACGCATTTACTTCATCATAATTTTGTAGGCACTTTAATAGCTGTAGATCATTTCTTGGAGCATAAGTCGCTGAAGGGGCTACAAACCAATACTTGACGTAAATTGTAACAACAAATATACAAACATCTCTTATTGATTCTGCTTCACTTTCATTAAGCCTGAATTCATTTCTAAATAAATAAATCTTCAAAAAATAAATGGCTTTAGCCATCCATCTTGCTCGGTGAAGACCTCCAGGTGCTCTGAAAGAAATTCCGTTTTCGGGAACACCTCCTAGAAATATTAGAGTTAGCTTCAATTGCTCTTTATGTCCGGCTTATCGGACAGGTTCTATTGCGCGTAGCCGATGCTGTTGAACTTGAAGCCATTATAAACAATTATCCACAAGCTGGTCTAATAAAGTAGAAGTATATGTTGTTACACTATTTTATATATTGTTTTAAATATATGTTTTTTTATAACTCACCAGCTTAGGATTAAAATTAATTGTAAGATTCGTTAAACCAACTTATTTGTGTCACCGATTTAAAAAATATTATATATATAATGTACCTATTTAAACTTATTACAATGCACATAACATAATGCTTATTTCACAACACTCCATTAAAAAACGATTTTATCGAACAGCGTACAATATTTTAATGGTAAACTATAACTGTGTATAAACAAAATGTTTGAAGACACAATCACTATTTGTAACGATCCACGTGCTGCAGCGTGTGGAAGCTGCGTATAGCCTACTTATTTAACATTAAAAAACAAACCGTAACGGAAAATTGCATGCTTGATGTAGTAGTCAAATAAAAAACTTTTGATATTGGTTTTAAATGATGAATTATTAAGTATATATTTTTATATCAAATTTGGTTTTTAGAAAAAGAACATTACAAACAATTTCTTGACAACGGCTAAAAACAGCTATTAATGGTCTGGAATCTAAAATATTTACTACTTGGGGAAATTATATGGGGCTATTTCTTGCGTGATCTTGAATAAAATTATTATTTTAAAATTTATTGTATAAAAATTATATCTTTTCTTAAATTTCAATTTAAATTTACAAACGGAAGGACGAACGGACAAAAGTTGCTAAATCGTCTCAGTCAAAGATTCTGAAAACAAATTGTGCTCTATTTATTTAAAATGCCTTATGCAATAACGGTGTACATAATTTGTTTTGTTTTATTATTTTTAAGACACGCACACATTGAATAAATTTTAAAGATAGCAATTTATCTCAAAACCACTGAAGTTTGGGGTCCGGTAGCGACCCCTAAACATTGATGAAAAAAATTTAAAAAAATCATGTGCTATTTTTTCACTGTGCTTAATATATATTCGGGTTGGCCGACAAAAAAATCGACAAAACAAAAAAAAAGTGTCATATATGAACCAGCCTAGTGTGCACCCATGCATTGTCTTGATGTAAAAGTACTTTCTTCTAGACCAGAGGAGGTAGTTTTTTCTATAAATCGTCGTTAAATCGGTTCAATAACTTGACATTATATTCATCGTTTATTTGTAATTAATATTATGGGGATTATAATGCCAAAAAAAAACTGTAGCTGTGGCCTGGTTCGCTCAAAGAAACTTTTATTGTTTAGACTGCTGCTGGGTCTCCTCTGTATTGTAATAGATTCGTGTTTTATCCACCGTTATAAAACGGGGTAAAAACTTATCCGTTTTTTGGTAGAACAATGCTAAACAATTGCGACCAAATGCGGCACCCGTCAGTGCTGCCTAACACAAACTAAATGACGAAGCTTGCTAAAAAAAATTAACATGATTTATTACAGACGGAAGTTGACGGGAGCAGTGTTGATTTTTTTATTATCTAAAACAGAAGTTCACGAACTAATTAATCCGTCCTCGTATATAACTTTGACCTTACTTGTTTTATTATTCATAAAAAAATATTAATACAAAAAATTATAAATTCATATACCCATTACATATTTACCACCAAGTGTTAGAGGGTATAAAAATATATAATTTAAGTTTAAGAATTATTTTGAATTTTCTTAAAATATTTTCTATACGCAAAAATTCCCAGAACCTAATTTCTAATAGTTAGTATACTTAATGTTAATATTTTTTTTTTTTCATATAAAACAACACCCAATTATGATATATTTTCTTTATATTACAATGTATAATAATAACAAGTGAAAATGTCTTGATTTCGCTACAATTTATACATACACTCGTAAAACTAAATAATATTTATACTTTAGTTTTGTTATTTTTTTTTTTAATGATGGATCATATGTTGAAATATTTATTATTTTCCGGTTTTCATTTTGTATAAATTACCACTTAATTTCTATAATGAGACCTGCCACTTGTATTTCTCTTTTTGTTTTTGTTTTTTGTTTTTGTGTTTTTAACATATTTTTGTTTTCTTCAGTAGTTTCTTTCCAAGAGTGCCAGATAATGAAAATCATATTTATGATGTTATTTTTATTATTATGTACATATTAACCGGAATGTAACAAAATCACGCACAACATTTACAATATTGTGTCGAGTGGACTAGAAAAACTCAAAATACGTTTTTTTTTTGTTTTTTCGGGTTTTTTTTTATCCCATTCAAAAGCATCTTATAGAGACCAAAATGAAAGCATCATAACCTATGCTATATTTAAATTTGTTTCCATACAAAAAACAGTCACTCGTTAAGATAATAGATGGTTTTTAATATAATTTGTGTCCCCTTCCCAAAACCAAAAAAAAAAAAATAATAGACGAAATTATTATGATGAAAAATTAAAACTGTAAAATATCTCATAAATCACTTGGCGACATGTAGAAAAAATAAAATAGAGTTAACACAAATCCAAAAAATACACAGTCTGCAGACAACAAAAATATTTACACAATGTTCATCATAAAGGGAGAGGTGTTGATTTGTTGGCTTAAAGTACATCATTAACGCATATGTTGTGTTTTGCGTAATTTGCATACGATAAGTTTGTCATTGCTTTAGTAACCAACGAATTATTAATGTATTCGTGATTCTTGTAACACTTAAGAGTCAATCAATCTACCAATTCAAGTTTATCTCAA
Source organism: Cordilura impudica (assembly GCA_963682025.1). NCBI lineage: Eukaryota > Metazoa > Arthropoda > Insecta > Diptera > Scathophagidae > Cordilura > Cordilura impudica. Next base: position 111,557,895 of record OY821518.1, read on the forward strand.
AAATTACCATTACGCCCACAACAGGTGGGCTTAGCGAACATAAAAAAAAGTTGGTACAACCACTGCAGTGGTTCACAAGTTATGATTAAGAACGTCTAGAGAATTTAATAATCTAACCCATAAAAACAAAGATTTTATTAAAACTCTTTCTTTTCTTATGCATTTGAGTTTTGAATCTCTCCGTGACTGTGGGTGACTTTGCGTGACTATTTGAAAAGTAATCTTTGGTCACAACAAGTCTATGGACCAAGTTTCAGATCGATCGAATGAGGGGAAGTGGGCTTTAAATCACTCCGTGACTGTGCGTGACTATGCGTGATTGCGTGTGACTATCTTAAAATTAATGCTTGACCATAACTAGTCTATGGACAGAGTTTCAGATCAATCGAATGAGGGGAAATGAGGTTTTCATCTCTCCGTGACTGTGCGTGACTATGTCAAAGTTAATCTTTTTTCACGGCAAGTCTATCGACCAAGTTTCAGATCGGTCGGATAATGGGAAATGGGGTTTAAAGCAATCCGTAACTGGTAACTCTGCGTGACTACCCCAAAAATAATCTAAATTCACAGCAAGACTATGGGCTAAGTTTCAGATCAGTTGGATGAGGGGGAATGGGGTTGCCCCATGGCAGGCAGACAGAAAGAGAGTATGAGTAAAAATAGTTTAAAAAGATTATAAGATTAATACGAAGGGCGGATCAATAAGTCCGTAACTTCTCGAACTTCCCTTGCAGTTATATGAAATGCAACACTGCTCCCATCAAGTACCACCTGTTAATAGACTACTGTAAAATTTTGAGCAAGTTCCGTCATTTACTTTGCATTTAACAGCTGTTCAAAACATACAACCTCGTGGTTTTTTTTTTTAATGGAAAAAAGCGAATTTCGAGTGCTCATTAAACATTATTTTTTGCGAAAAAAAAACCGACAATCAAACCAAGAAAAAGCTTGATAAATACTATGACGATTCTGCACCATCGATTTCAATGGTAAAAAAGTGGTTTACTGACTTTCCTTGCGGTCGCACAAATACAAATGACGCTGAACTTTCTGGACGGCCAATTGAGGTCAATACACCCGAAAATGTCGAAAAAATTAACGATATAGTGTTGGCCGATCGAAGAGTAAAAGTGCGTGTGATTCTTGGTGCCATAGGCATTTCATAGGGCAGTGTGGTTTCGATTTTAAATGATTAGTTGGGTTTAAGAAAGCTGTCTGCAAGATGGGTGCCGCGTTTGCTCTCAATTGACCATAAACGTAATCGTGTGACAACTTCAATGGATTGTTTGGAGTTGTTTAACCGCAATTCGAATAAGTTTTTGCGGCGTTTTGTAACTGTGGATGAAATATGGATCCATTACAACACTCCGGAGACCAAACAGCGGTCTAAACAATGGGTTTCTCCGGGTGAACCGGAGATTACCTTCAAAAGGGAAAAACAATAAACGGCGAATATTATTCTAACTTATTGGACCGATTTAACGAGGATTTAAAAAAAAGTTCTTTTTCATCAAGATAATGCACGGGTGCACATATGTGCAGTCTCGATGGCAAAATTCCATGAATTGGGCTACGAATTGGTACCTCATCCGCCATTTTCTCCGGATGTAGCCCCCATTTCCAAACCTATTTCCAAACCTAAAGAAATGGCTCGGTGGAATGAGATTTAGCTCCAACGATGAAATTATTGATCAGACAAGTGCCTATTTTATGGACCTCGAAAAATCCTGTTTTTTTTGGAAGGAATACAAAAATTGGAGAAACGTTGGACTAAGATGTGTAAACACCTACTAATTAAAGATTATTTTATAGCACTTTTTTTAAAATCAAATAGAAAGCGTCATCTATGTATCACTTATAGCAAACAACTGCAGGGGCTCTGCTAATATAAAACTATTTATTATTACTAGCAGATTCTAGCCCTCGATATTCGAGTGCAATTTCTAGGCAGCTTTATTTTTCAACTTAGCCAATTCACAAACCAACACTTTTTAGTTTATTATTGTTGTGAATGAAGATAACAAACTCATTAATACATACATTAACAGATTTAATAAAACACACACAGCATATGTATAATTTTGTGTATGTGTTTGTAGCAACTTTAAATGCAATTTATTCAAAATAAAAGAAAAAATTTAAAAATTTTTAAATCTGCAAAACGGATAAAGAGAAATACCTTTCAAATAATATACGTTTGGTCAAAATCGGGTTAAAACGGTAGAACAAAACATCGGTCACAGGAAATCTCCTAGCCTATTAATATTATAGATATTTATCATTTTTCGTTTTTCATTTTTAATTTTTCACTTTTCAATTTTAATTTTTCATTTTCCGTTTTGCATTTTCAATTTTTAATTTTTTATTTTCAATTTTTATTTTTTATTTTTAATTTTTCATTTTTAATTTTTCATTTTTCATTCTTCATTTTTAAATTTTAGTTTTTCATTTTTCATTTTTAATTTTTCATTTTAATTTTTCAAAACGTTTTTATAACGCTATTCGCTCTTTCATTTTATCATGCCTTCATTTTATCTCCAAACACTTCCTTATCTTTTCACCAATACAATCGTACATCACACCGTTTTTGTCTTACTCTGTTTTTGTGATTGTATTGTGAAATAGATTTTTACCCCCCTGAGCGTATAGATGCTTACACATCAAAAAGGCACATTTCATAAGCAAAAAAAAAAAAAAAACAAGTTATAGTGTTAAATTCGGCTGGGCCGAATGTTTGATACCCTCCACCTTTTTCATTTTCAATTTTCATTTTTTTTTTTTATCATTTTCCATTTTTCACTTTTCAATTTTCATCTTTCGTTTCTCATTTTCAGTTTTTCATTTTTAATTTTTCATTTTCCACTTTTCATTTTTCATTTTCGATTTTTCATTTTCCATTTTTCATTTTTCAATTTTCAGTTTCCATTTTCCATTTTTAATTTTTCATTTTCCATTTTTCATTTTTATATTTTCATTTTTCATTTTTCGTTTTCCATATCCACTTGCCATTTTTCATATTTAATTTTTAATTTTCCATTTGCCATTTTTAATTTTAAGTTTTTCATTTTCCATTTTTCATTTTTCATTTTCAATTTTTCAGTTTCCTTTTTTCATTTTTCATTTTCCATTTTCCATTTATCATTTTTCATTTTCCATTTTCCAATTTTCATTTTCCAATTTTCATATTTCATTTTTAATTTTTCGTATTCCGTTTTTCATTTTCCATTTCTCATTTTTCATTTTCCATTTTTCAATTTTAATTTTTAATTTTCCATTTTTTATTTTTCATTTTTCATATTCCATTTTCCATTTTTTCATTTTTCATTTTTCATTTTCCATTTGTCATTTTTCATTTTTAATTTTTCATTTTCCATTTTGCATTTTTCATTTTTCATTTTCCATTTTTAATTTTTCATGTTCCATTTTCCATTTCTCATTTCTCATTTCTCATTTTCCATTTCTAATTTTTCATTTTCCATTTTTAATTTTTCATTTTCCATTTTCCACTTTTCATTTTCCATTTTTAATTTTTCAATTTTCAGTTTTCATTTTTCATTTTTCAATTTTAAATTTTCAATTTCCATTTTTCATTTTTCATTTTCCATTTTTCATTTTTAATTTTCCATTTTTCATTTTCCATTTTTCATTTTTCATTTCCCATTTTTTATTTTTATTAATTTTTAATTTTAAATATTTAATTTTAATGATAAAAAAATATGTGGTAAAACTTGCTTAGGCCAATGTGACACGTGCAGTATTAATATACACACAACTGCAATGACTTCAACAATCTATAATATTAATAGGCTAGGCGATTTCTTGTGACCGATGTTTTGTTCTACCGTTTTATCCCGATTTTGAACAAACGTATATTATTTGAAAGGTATTTCTTTTTGACCGATTTGCAGATTTACAGATTTTTTAATTTTTTCCTTTATTTTGAGAAAATTGCAGTTAAAGTTGCTACTAACACATACATAAAATTATGCAATGCTATTTGTGTGTTTAATAAATTTGTTAATGTGTTTGTAATAAAAATGAGTTTGTTTTTTGTGTTGATTTGCGAATTGGCTATAATTGATTAGCATACTTTTAGGGTCTTTATTTAATGAAAAAATAAAATTTCCTAGAATTTGCGCTCGAATTTCGAGGGCTGGAATCTGCTAGTAAGAATAATTACAACATATACAACATATCTGAAGAAAAACAACAAACACACTGAAAAATTTTATTTTTTCAAGAGTTTTTTCAAAGTTTCATTCATAGCTCGAAAACCCTCCGACCGATTTCGACGATTTTAAATAGCAACTCCTTTGGGATGTTAATAAACGATTTTATACAAAAGCGAGCGGTCTAGTTTAGATATTGACGGCGTGATCTACAGACAGACGGACAGACGGTCATCGGTAAATCAACTTCCCTTGTTATAAGGATCAAGAAAATATATATTTTTGGGGTCTCAGGAATTTATTTCGATGCGTTACAAACCGAATGACAAACCTATATATATCCTCTACCCTCTGGAGGATACAAAAAACAACTTGTACACTCTTCATATTACGCAGTATCAAACCCAGTTTTGTTTTTAATTGTCTATACCACTCGCAGATTGCTCATTATATTTCCAATGTGCACGTGCCAGTTTACGCGAAAAAAAAATATGGATTCAAAGCAAACTTCATTAGAAGTACCAGAAAAATGGTTTTCTAAGTAGACCAATTGGAAGCCGAAAGAATAACAAAATTGCATCTTTACAAACGCAAAGGGAAACAGGCCGAATTATTAATGAAAATTTCAATATATCGGCAGTGGAAATAGCGCAAAACTTGAGCGAACATTGCATTGTTCAGGTACATCCACAAACTGCAAGAGATTTTTTGCATACTAGGGTATAAACACCGACACAAGCCTTGTGTTTTTATGCAACACGAAAGTTAACGTACCGATTCCAAAATTTCTTTCGTACAAGGTATCCTGATTGGACATGTTATAGAGAGGATGTAAAATGAAGGGACCCGAATATTTGGGGTTGATTAAAATAGTGTTGAGGGTGCCATTCAGGATACTTTGTATGAAAGAAACTTTGGAATCTGTACGTTTACTTTCGTGTTGCATAAAAATATTGATATCGCGGAAAAATGTTTTTCGTTCTCATTTGCGTACGTTACGGTTTGCGACATATCTTTTTTGGAACAATGTTTAGAACAGCTAGAACAACCGCGAAATTTTTTTTTTTCCAAAAGTGGGGGCAAAGTTAAAAATTGGTTTTTTTTCGATTTACCGGTACAAATTATATTTTAGAAACTCATCGTTTTGGAACATTGTAGAATAATCCTAGAACAATTTAGAACAATCTTAAAAAAATTTTATTTCCAAAAATGGGGGGCTAACTTGGCACACTTTAATGTACTGCCTGTAAAACGTTTCTTTATAGCCGAAATAGCCGAAATAGCTGAATATTTCACAAAAATCTAATTCTTTATCGAAAAAATCTCATTTTTATCTAAAATAAATTCTAGCAGAGGGTTTTACCAAAAATCTAACTATATTTAACTAAAGATCAGGTCCATTTTTTTTTAGTTTTGTTTAAGAAATTTTTATACCCTATACCACTATGTGGTTTGGGTATAATGACTTTGTGCTGCTGTTTGTAACAACCAAAAATATTTGGCCTACACCCATCTTTTATTATACGGATCGAATCAGAATCACTATCTGATTCGATTTAACGATGTCCGTCCGTCCGTCCGTCTGTGTGTCCATGTAAAGCTTGTAATCAAACTAATATATTTTGACGAAATTTGGTATATAAGCTTTTATCGGCCATAGGATGAACGCTATTGAAATTGGTGAGAATCGGTCCATGTGCAGACCTAGCCCCAATACAAATTACCCTATGAAATCAACATAAATTGCCATAAGATCCAAATTATCATACAAATCTTAGTCTAATTGGGTTTGTATGTATATATTACGTCCATTAATCAGTAGTCCAAAAATGATCCCTATTGGACAACATTTAGTCATAGGCCCCATATAGAGCTGGTTCCCGATCTTCAATTAAATCTATTAATAACAAAAATATTGCACTGATTCTTTTCAAATTTTGTTTGTATATATTTTTGCAAAATACAAGAGACTTTACCAAACATGGTCAGGATTGGTCCATTTTTGGGACTAGTCCCCATATAGATATAGCATCCGATATGAACTCTTTCATATCTGCAGCCGAAAAAATTAATAAAAATCCCACTCAAATTTTGTTTATGCTTATTTTCTATATCCAGTTAGTTGGGCCTGAGAGATAGGATCTCTAAACGCATGGTATAGGGTATCGTACTATAATTTTCTTACTTGTTTAAAACTTGAAAAAGGAGTTTTAGAAATTTTATCAAAAATATTACCCATTTTCGGTCTCATTGCGCAATAGGTTAACAACGTGGTAATAAAACAATACTTCATATCTGAGTACTTATAAGTATAGTGACATATAAATGAAAATGATGGCTTTAATGAATTTCTTAAAGTTGAAAAAAGTGCCGTCAAATTTCATGACCTAGTTTTTTTAGAGCAAAAGTGGTCTGGGGCATTTGCTATTTCTTGACGAATTTTTATTCTATTTTGAAGTTATATAGCTTTTTGAAAAGATCTTTTAATACTGAAATCGATTCATGTAACAACTTGTCGAAAAAATTAAACTATAGAACGAAATTGTACGTAAATTCTGAAAAAAGTCATATTTTTCCCATATAAACACACTTGAAATTTTCAATCGATTTCCGGCGCGACTTTTCTTTATCCGATTGTCTCCACCTTTGACATTTAATAGTTTTATAGAAAGGAAACAAACTGGACCCCGACACTCCCTAAAATCGCATTTTCATAATTAAGGACCACTCTACTGTGCAGAAATTATTCAAACGAAATACAGTAAACAGAGTGTTTAAGTGTTTTTAAACGTTAAACCATTTGAAACAGAATACTTCTGGTTTGTTTCAACCAATTTCCAAGTTATTTTAAAGATCACATTTCAGGCTTCAATATTTTAATAACCAATTATCCAATATAACTCACAAAAAATGAAAATTATGTGTTAAAGCGCTGACCAAAAAGTGCAAGTACTAGTGTATGTGAAGGTTCATGGTTCAAACCTCACGGCCGCCCTAAGTAGAAAAATTTTCATATACAAACAATCTATTCAATTAAAACATAACAATTATCACAATGTTCAATAAATCGCTGATAAAGGCTGAAATGCCAGAAACCGGTCCGATTAAGAATACAGTGCAGTTATGAATTTTTGAAATATATGCTTTCTTCTTCTTTACCACGCACCATTTAAACAAAATTAATATTTGCATATTAATTACAGCAGTAATTGCAATATGTCTGAAAAATGACTATAAATCTAACGAAAATTATTTAATTCCAATACCTTTTAAAAAACATAATTTATAATAAATATATTGTATGCTATGTGTAAAAGAGGAGGGTGGGTACGCTCTTTACTAAATTTTGAAAAAAAAAGTTATATTAAGCAGAAATTAGTCAATGTTAACAAAAATATATATATATAATTATAAGAAAAAGTATTAAAAAAAATTTTTCATAGTATTGAAAATTTAGTTTAAAAAAAATGTGAAATTATACATTTTGATACGACATCATAATGAGCAGCTTTTTTCACAACAGGCGAGTGGGTACTGCTTTGACACAGAAATACCTTCTTCTCTGCCTTAATATTAAAGGAAAATTTATATAGTTTAAATGAAAATATATCACGGTGCGCTAAATCTTTAGTTGGGCTAAATTAAAAATGTTTGCCATTTTATGTTAAAGCTTCACACAAATCATAACGCAATATTATAATGTCCAAATACTAAATATAGGTAGCCGGTAATCTATCATAATAAAAAATAAACCTTAACCGTTCATCTCGACAATTAATGACCGAAAGCATGGGTGTGTTGAAGAGACAACAACGACGACTTTCCAAAATTACCAAAAGAAAACTTTTATTTTGAACATTCATAAATCCACTGAAATCAAAAAAAAAGAAAAAGAAAAAGAGAAAAAAATGCATTCTCTAGCAGAAACCGACGACTGCATGTGTCGATAGATCAAACCAAATCAAAACAGCAACAACAAAAATAACAACAACAACACACCAGCAACCTGTAAAGTGCTGGTGTAGAGTTTATTGCAGTGTCTTGAATGGGTAGGAGATGATGGTTGGCAGGCTAACTAAGATGGCAGTGGTATTGTTTTGTATCAGATTCCCATGAAATGTATATAATAACTATTTTTCTAGCGTTTTTGTAGTTGTTACTTTAAGAGTCTAAGCTATGATAAATTGGCGACAGCTGGCATACAAAGAAGTATAAAATAAATAAACTTAATAAAAGTTTAGTTTTTTTTTTCTTTCAAAAATGTTAATGTTGTTTTTGTTTACTATCAACACTATGAGTATGAGCCGATCATTGAAATTTGTTGTAAAATTTTAAAGTGGAAGGAGGAGGTTGGTTTTGAATTTTAAAGCCCAACTAATTTGTTTAACATGACTTAAATACAACAGCATCTATAGCAGAGTTTCCCACTAGTATGCAGCGAAGTCACCTTAAACAAAATATGTTTCCTAAATATACAATGAGTGAATGAATGGAAAGTTATAACAAAATATATTTTTGATGGCTTGAACGGTCGGTCAATACCAAGAAATTGGATCATAAAATTTAAAATTCGTTTATTAATTTAAAAATTTGCTTTATCTATAATATTAATAGGCTAGGCGATTTCTTGTGACCGATGTTTTGTTCTACCGTTTTGTCCAGATTTTGACCAAACGTATATTATTTGAAAGGTATTTCTTTTTAGCCGATTTGCAGATTTGCAGATTTACAGATTTTTAAATTTTTCCCTTTATTTTGAGTAAATTGCATTTAAAATTGCTACTAACACATACATAAAGTTATACAATGCTATGTGTGTGTTTATTGAATTTGTTAATGTGTTTGTAATAAAAATGAGTTTGTTTTTTTTTGTGTTATGTGGATTGTGAATTGGCTATAATTGATTGGCATACCTTTAGGGTCTTTATTTAATGAAAAAAAAAATTTCGTAGAATTTGCACTCGAATTTCGAGGGCTGGAATCTGCTAGTTTATTTAAAAATTATAAAAATATTATTATAAAATAGTTTAACTTCAGAAAAAATTAACAAAACTTAAAAGTATTAATATTTATGTTGTTGACAAAACATTGGAAACCTTTACTATACCATAATTGAAAACTGTCCCTCTATTTTTGATTTCAATATTTTGTTGGGTATCCATTATTTTTTAGTACTGCTGCACCAGGGCGAGGCATGTAGTCAATTAAATTGTTGATGGTATCCATGGAAATTTTTTGCCACTCTGAATTAACTGGCCTCTATGCAATCTGTCTTGTTTGTGTAATTTCGTGTCCGCATTTTTTGATTTACAATTTCCCATAGATTTTCCATGGGATTGAGATCCGGTTATTGTAGCCAATTCCAGTTAAAGTATCTTTTACTACATGAATTTAATTCATTCCTTGGCCCGAAAAGCAATCCCATACCATAAGATTGCCGCCGCCAATCTTAGCAGTTTTATTTGTAATAGCATAACCCAGCACTTGAAATTTGAGTGCAAATTCTGAGAAATTTTTTCATGCAATTTTTTACTTTCAATGTTTTTTAATCTACATATGTATATACAAAAATTTATGAACATTTAAATAAAATTCATTAAATTTCATTGTAAATATTTGTTGAACACACAAAAGATAAGATATGTTAATAAATAATTTTATAAGAGCCTAAAAGTATGCTAATCAATTTTAACAATTTACAATTCAACACAGGGCGTGTTATATACAATTATTATGAAATTCGATGAATTGGCTAAAATTGATTAGCATACTTTTAGGCTTTTACAAAATAATTTAATATTATTTTATTTTATTTTATTTTATATTCTTTATATTCTTTATTTTATTTTATTTGATATACTTTTAACACATATTATACATAACTTTTATCATTCTGCACTTCTCCTCCATATCAACTATAACTATGCCAAATTTCACACTCCTCCGAGCGCGCATTTTGCTTAAAACGAGTTACAAAAATACCTTCACTTATAATTGTAGAGATATTTTGGTTCTAGTCTTTTTTCCCGTTGGTCTTCGTACAAAGATTCTTGCATCATGACCTCTTAAATTAAACTTGGCCTCATCTGAAAAGAGAACAGTATACTATTTCCGCCATGACCAGTTCATGTGTTCTTTAGCAAAAATTTATGCGTGCCAGATGTTTTTCTCTGATATGAGTGTTTTTTCTTAGGACAATTACAACCAAGATCAGCCTCAATTGCTCGTCGGTAACAGTTTGAGAACATATTTTTTAGTTTCAGATTGTTAATGTCGTCTTTTAGTGGCATTTTTGGACATTTTTTAAACTCTTGCTATTAAATTATCCTGTATATGACACGTTTGACGGGGCCTGCCGCTTAAATGTTGAGACGTCATCGTGCCTCTTTCAGGACATCTCTTGATAACTTTGAAATTATTGATTTGTTTATACAATATTTGTCACAAATTTTCTTTTGCTTGAGACTTTTCACAAAACTTTATTCTTGCCATTATTTCATATTAATTAATTATAAAATTAATACATTGAAAAATAAAATTGTGTTTAAAAAACGGTTGAAAGAAACAGTTAAGCTTTTATACATTTTCTTTCATACCATCTTCAAATTTTATTGTCTTCTTCAACTCTGGTACAGAAGTTCACAAGTTTCCATTGTTTTGGCATCACATAAGAAATACTTTTTTTTCGTTTATCTATTATAGATAGATAAGAAAGATATAAAGAACGATAGAGAACATACCAAAGAGTGATTTCGGAAAAAAGAATAATTTTAGGACTTAACGTAAACTTATTAAAAAATAAATTGGCAAATTGATAATTTTGTAAGTTTCCAATGTATTGTCACCTACTGCATACGAACGAGGGAAAATATAAAAGGAAAAATTTTAGTTATTTTTTTTTACATAGTTACAATATATTTTTTATAAAATAAATATTGTTTGAAAGAAATTGGAATTATGTAAATAGAAAAAAAATCATGTGAGTCCGATCACAGGGAAGATGTGTAAACATCTAGTAATTAAAGATTTTTTTTATGTAATTTTTTAAAATCAAACAGAAAGCGTCATCTATGTATCACTTATAGCAAAAGCTGTTTCAGCTAATTCAACAACCGTTTGCTGTAAAACGTTAAAAATATCCTAATATAAACGTATATAAGTGATACATAGATGACGCTTTTAAAAAAGTGGCATAAAAAAACAATTTTATATCATAATTTTTTCACCAATACAATCATAAGTCACACAGCGTTATCTGCTTCAGCTCACACCGATATGAGTTACGCTGTTTTTGTGATTGTATTGTGAAATAGAAATTTACCCCCCTGCGCGTATAGATGTTTACACATCAAAATAATACTTAGTAAAACTGTAATACGAAAAAATTAATATCATTATTAAAAAACTGTTGGTAAAATATCGTGTTGAGTAAGCAAATACTGAGGCCTGAAATATGATCTTTAAAATGCGATTCAAAACATGAAAATTGGTTGGAAGAATGCAGAATATTTGGTTTTAAGTTTCAAATGCTCCAAAATGCATTAGATTTTGTTTAGTTTCATAAAGATTGTATTTAAAACACTTTTGTGCAAATTCGCTATTTCCTTTGGATGGCTTTAGGCTTTAAAATCGTCTTCAGCCATTAAAAAAATATTAACAAACTTAATTTTTTTTATCATTTTTTATGGGAGAATTTCTTCAATTTTCGTAGTTAAAATTTTTTGTATAGATGGGTTATGTACTCACAAAAATAAATTAATGCGTAGGGTTGCTGCCATCGGTTATAAGAAGTCTCATTTTGAACAATCGGCCATAACACGAACTATCTGAGATATAGGGAACAGCTGAAATATGTCCTTACTAAAAAGAAGTGCGAGTAACATATAAATGCCCCAATCCATGTCAAATCGATTAACACCACGTTTTGATATTTTGAATTCTTATATAAAAGCGCATGATTCCAAACAAATTTCTTTAATATCAAGGTGTTGCTAATGATGTTAATCCTTATTATTAGAGAAATTTGTTTCGAATATAAACCGTTTGGTGTCAATCAAGTTAAAGTCTAAAAAAAACACAAAGTGGAATAAATCGATTTAAAGTGCACAATCCTGCATAAGCCTTGCAAATATCTTGCATAAGATGTCCGATATGTATGGGATTTTTTAGGCTTACAATTTGCACTTTATAAAAAACTACTTGTTTTAAATTAAACATATACCCCCGATAACACAAGGGAACAAGGTTTTTGTTGATTAAGAACTGGCTATTGTTTTTAAGGTTATTTGGGAATCTGAATCCAAATCTGCACTTCGTTTTTTTCTATCAGCTCGACTTTTCGCGATATACCGTTATGTCTAAAATTAAGGCACTTCCAGAACGCATATTGGAATAACTTACTTAATTACTTAATTTTTTTAATTCTGAGAAACAAAATTGTTTTAAAAAAACAATTTTGAAATCACCAAAAAATGGTGAACCGTTTTCAAGTTATTCCAATATACGTAGTGGAAGTGCCTTAATTTTGGACATAATGGTATATCGTGAAAAGTCGAGCTGATAGAAAAACACCAAGTGCAGATTTGAAATCAGCTCAGCGACCTTAAATAAGTAAAAAATTGATACAAACTTCCAATCAACACAAAAAAAAGTTCAATTTTGTTCCCTTGTGTAATTATTTTGGATCTAATGTAAAATTCTGAAAAAAAAGAGAAAATATGAGAACGGGCAGCTCCAATTAAAGTTAAAAATACTTCAATAACAACTAAATCAATTCAATAAACAAATTCCCAAAAATACGTCTCAGTCACCCATGCATCTCTGCTCAGCACATTTGAGAAACTCTGATCTACAGCATACCCCAAAAGCAAAAAAAGAGAGAGTCTAGGTACAAACTCGTCTCATGTTCATCTCTGATAACATACACAACGCAAATAATAAAGTGAAACATTGAATATTAAAATTATGCCCATCCCTGGCTGCTGTTGTCGTTGTTTGTTGTTGTACGAGTGCAACTTAGTGTGTGAGGAAAAATGCATAAAGCATAATAAAGTAAAATTAAACAGTTAAGGTCATTCATTGTTTATATCACTGACCCAGAGAAATACAAGATATAATAACAGCACACCAGCACTAACAGTGACTGAACAATTTATTAATTTTCATTATCATTATTATTTTTTGGGTTATCATTAATGAATTAGTCAAAAAAAAACAAAAAAAACCAAAAAAAAAAAAACATTTCGTTAAGGTTACTAAGTAACTACTTTCTCCTTAAGATAAGACCCCATACATTTCTAAAACAAACTGTTGTAGCAAATGTCTATATGAACCTTAGAAAGCATATAATTTTTGTTTAAATATAACGTTATTTTTGCTGTAATTGAAACAATATCTTCCGTCTTAACATCACCCGTATATGAGTTAATTCAATATTCATTATACGGCCAGAAATTCCATTTAATATGCGTTTTTCTATCGTTAATCTATATAATATTTGGATTAAATATCTATAAGAATCAATAAATTTAAAATGCAATTGCCTTGATTCTTGGGAGCATATTTTTGAATATTCTACTTTTTGCAATTTTTTTTTACCAAAATGTTTATTTGTTGAACTTTTTCATAAATATCTATCCGAAGCAATAAAATTAAAAAAATTCTATTGAGTTGTATTTTTCTCTCATATATTTGCATATTTTATGCATGCTTTTACATTTTTACCGACATTATATAAAGTGTGCGAAGTTAGCCCCCCATTTATGGAAATACAATTTTTTGAAGATTGTTTCGAATTGTTCTAGGATTGTTCTACAATGTTCCAAAGCGCTGAGTTTCTAAAATGTAATTTATACCGGTAAATCGAAAAAAAAACGAATTTTAAGCTTTGTCTCCCACTTTTGGAAAAAAAAAATTTTGCGGTTGTTTTAGGTTGTTCTAGTTGTTTTAAACATTGTTCCAAAATAGATATGTCGCAAACCGTAACGTACGCAAATGAGAACGAAAAACATTTTTCCGCGATATCAATATTTTTATGCAACACGAATGTTAACCTACAGATTCCAAAATTTCTTTCATACAATTTATTCTGAATGACAACCTCAGCACTATTTTAATCAACCCCAAATATACGAGTCCCTAAATTTTACATCCTCTCTATAACATGTCCAAGTTTCAGAGCGATCTGAGAGTGCCAATCAGGATACCTTGTACGAAAGAAATTTTGGAATCTGTACGTTAACTTTCGTGTTGCATAAAAATATTGATATCGTTTAATAAAGTTGATATTTTTTTTCCCAAAAGTGGGGCAAAGTTTAATGCCGTTTTCTTTTCTGACAAAAAATGTCGCATTTTATTCGCACTTTTTTCGAAAAGTGTATTTTTTTTTATATATTCTGAATTAAGAGCACCCTTTTCTTATATATCCGTCGAAAAGTCTCAAAGTGCTTTGTTCATAAATTGCAAAAAATTTTGATTTTTATCATCTTTGAAGTCATATGGGTAAAATATTCAAAAAAGTGGAACAATGGAGAAATATTCATATACTATGACCTGAAAGATGTCAATGGCTGCAATTTTTTGCGATATACGAGGTCTCGACTTTGAGACCTTTCGATTGATGTATTTGATAAGGTTGGTCTTAATTCAGAATATTTAAAAAAATACACTTTTCGAAAAAAGTGCATTTTTTTTTTAAGAAAAGAAAACGGTATAAAATTAGTGTTTTTCGATTTACCGTTACAAATTATATTTTAGAAACTCATCGTTTTGGAACATTATAGAATAATCCTAGAACAATTCAGAACAATCTTCAAAAAATTATATTTCCAAAAATTGTATTTCGCACATTTACATTATTATTTGTTTTTCTTTTCATAAATATCTATACAATAAAATTGCATCGATTTTTTAATGCATATTTTTGCATATATTTATTTAAATGGTTTTGCATATTTTCACCAAAAATTCTTATTTGTTGTTTAACTTTTTCATAAATATCGAGCCGCGTCAATGAATTGTCAATAAATTGACATCGATTATTGTTTAACACATTTTAGCATATTCTGCTTTAAACGTATGTTTCTGCATATATTTTTTTTTTTCACCAAAATGCTTATTTGTTGAACTTTTTTCATAAATATCTATCCGAAATAATAAATGACAATAAAATGACATTGATTTGAAATTGCATATTTTTACATATTTTCGCATGTTTTACTTCACATGCATGTTTTTGTTTATTTTCACCAAAATACTTATTTGTTGTTTAAATTTTGCATAAATATCTATCTGAATCAATAAATGTAAAATTAAATTACATCGATTTTTGGGAGCATATTTTTGAAAATTCTACTTTAAATGCAGGTTATTGCATATCTATAATATCAATAGGCTAGACGGTGACCGATGTTTTGTTCTACCGTTTTATTTCGATTTTGACCAATCGTATATTATTTGAAAGGTATTTCTTTTAAGCCGTTTTGCAGATTTACAGATTTTAAAATTTTTTCCTTAATTTTGGGAAAATTGCATTTAAAGTTGCTACTAACACATACATAAAATTATACAATGCTATGTGTGTGTTTATTGAATTTCTTAATGTGTTTGTAATAAAAATGGGTTTGTTTTTTGATTTTTGAATGGGCTATAATTGATTAGCATATCTTTAGGGTCTTTATTTAATGACAAAAAAGAAAATTTCCTAGAATTTGCACTCTAATTTCGAGGGCTGGAATCTGCTAGTTTTCATCAAAATGCTAAGTTGTTGAACTTTTTTTTTGTAAATATCTATCCGAATCAATAATTTGACAATAAAATTATGTTGAGTTGTAGTTGCATTTTTTTCTCTCATATTTTTGCATATTATATGCATGTTTTTGCATTTTTTTTACCGAATTTATTATTTGTTTTTTGTTCATAAATATTCATCCAAATCAATAAATTTACATTAAAATTGCTTCGATTTTTGGGTTCGTATTTTTACATATTTTTCTTTAAAAGCATGGTTTTGCATATTTTCACGAAAATATTTATTGGTTGTTTAAATTTCTTATAAATATCGATCCGATTCAATGAATAGTCAATAAAATGGCAACGGTTTTTAGTTGCATTTTAACATATTCCACTTTAAACGTATGCATATTTTACTTTAAATGCAAAAATATAAAAATATAAAATATCCGAATATTTATATATATTAATTTATATGAATGGTTACAGACATTGTTACCAAAATGCTTATTTATTGATATTTTTTTTTAATATTTAACGGAATGAATAAATTTAAAATAAAATGGTATAGATTTCTGGTAGCATAATTTAACATATTTTAGTTTAACTACATGTCTGTGAACTTTTTTTTTACCAAAATCGAAATTTTATCATAAAAAATATCTTTCCAAGCAATAAATTTGCAATAAAATTGCATCGGTTTTTGGGTGTATGTTTTTCCATATTTTTCTTTAAATAAATGGTTTTGTATATTTTCACCAAAATACTTATTTTTTATTTAATTTTTCGTAAATATCTATTCGAATCAATAAATTTACAAATAAAAGAATTATTTGCTTACGAAGGATCACACGGGATCTGCTGCTAGGTGGGGACTATAATTCAGTAATTTGTTGAGGTCAACGTGGGGGTAAGAAATTCCAAGTAAGAATGAAAGTACTAGGTCAGTATAGTAATTCTTCCAAAGGGCTTGGCTAAACTTTTGTTTTTATAACCTTTTATATTATTTTATGACCTTTTATATTAGGACCTTTTATATTATTTATATATCTCGATGTTTGTTTCTTTAGGTTTTTAGCTAAATTGAAGCTAAGACTTAAATAAAGAATTTCTATTAATGTATCCATGTAAAAACAAGTAAGAAAATTTTAGTCGGTCTAGACCGACTATACGATACCCTATACCATGCGTTTAGAGACCCTATCTCTCAGGCCAACTAACTGGATATAGAAAATAAGCATAAACCAAATTTGAGTGGGATTTTTATTAATTTTTTCGGCTGCAGATATGAAAAAGTTCATATCGGATGCTAAATCTATATGGGGACTAGGCCCAAAAATTGACCGATCCTGACCATGTTTGGTAAAGTCTCTTGTATTTTGAGAAGAATCAGTGCAATATTTCTGTTTTTTTTTTTTGTAGATTTTGGTGAAGATCGGGAAGCAGCACTATATGGGGCCTATGACTAAGAATTGTCCAATAGGTATCATTTTTGGACTACTGATTAATGGATATAATATATACATACAAACCCAATTTGACCAAGATTTGTATGATAATTTGGATCTTATGGCATATATGTTGATTTCATAGGGGTCGTTTGTATGGGGGCTAGGTCTGAACATGGACCGATTCTCACCAATTTCAATAGCGTTCATCCTATGTCCGATAAAAGCTTATTTACAAAATTTCATCAAAATATACTCATATTTGCGACCTGCAGTTTGATTACAAGGTTTGCATGGACACACAGACGGACATCGTTAAATCGAATCAGATAGTGATTCTGATTAGATCGGTATAATTAAAGATTGGTGTAGTTCAAATATTTTTGGTTGTTACAAACAGCAGCACAAAGTCATTATACCCAAACCACATAGTGGTATAGGGTATAAAAAGAATAAATAAGTACGATATAGTCGGTCTGGACCGACTATTTGTAGTTATCGCTACCCGGATAAATATATATTTGTCATGTAATCGATGAATTTCTCAAGCTACTTAAAGTTCAGTTTGTAATCAACTTTTTAATTAAATAATATTTTATTTATAAAATTAATAAACATTTCTTACAAAACTGCCCGTTTTGTTTACTTTACTAACGATATTTAAATTCCTTATCCTTCAAATACCTTGGAAATGCATCCATTACATCGAAAATACAATACGTATCCGGGTAGCGATAACCAAAAAATAAAATTACTTACAAATAATGGTTATTGGTAACCAAAAAATTTTTTTGGTTGTTATAATAGTTATTCATAACCAAAAAAAATATTTCTCATTGATATTACGTTGTCCAAAATACTATATATCTTACGATAATGGTTCAAAATTCCCTAAAATAGATAAAGCGAATTTTAATGTAACATTTTCTTCCGAAAGAAAAAATAACAATTATTTTCCGTCCCTGATATTCATCAGTTTCAATAGCCTTCATCCATTCATATTTTTGACCTGGACATCGCTAAATAGACTCAAAAAATAATTCTGAGTCGATCAGTGTAATAAAAGATGGGTCTAGGTCAAATATTTCTGGTAGCACATTAGCACAAAGTCATTATACCCTGACCACATAGTGGTATAGGGTATAAGGCATTATACCCTGACCACATAGCAGTATCGGGTATAATGACATCGGTTTTTAGTAGCATATTTTTGCATATTTGCCTTTAAATGCATGTTTTTGCTTATTTTTTTTTATACAAATTCTTATTTGTTGAACTGTTTTCATAAATATCAATCGTATGCAATAAATTTTCAGTACAATTGTATTGATTTGAAGTTGTATATTGCATTGAGAAGGAAATTACACTTTTTGCAGATTTTTGCTTATTTGACTACAAATGCATATTTTTGCATATTTTTTTTTTATATATTTAACTTTTTTCATAAATATATTTTTGTGTATCTTGCTTTATATTTATGATTTTGCATATTTGCAGCAAAACGCTTATTATTTCATATATTTTCATCTATTAGAACTAATAAATTCACTACAGAATTTCATCGATTGTACATTTTTGCATATTTTACTTAAAATTCTTGTATTCGTAACAGTGCTTACTTTTTGATTTTTTCATAAATATCCATCGGAATCAATAAATTGAGAATAAATTCGCATTGGCTTGGAAATAGTTAAGTTTTTGAAATTTTTACTTTAAATGCTGTTTTGTTTTTTTTTTTTTTTGTTACAAATTTTGTTACCGATTTGTTGTAGATTATATCTAGTGATGCATTTTTATATATTTTCCATTAAATAAACGATTTTTACTTTTTCATACATATTTATAGGAATCAATAAATTTACATTAAATTACAATAAATTTATTCGGATTGATTCGTAGTTATTTTTGCATATTTTTCTTTAAATGCATATTTTTACATATTTTACTTAATGGCAAAAATTGTCAATAGTCATTTTGTGTATATTTTTTTACAAAGTTTTCCATAAGTTTTCTGCTGTACATTATTTTAAAAATGAAATTCTCTTCTCGTTTCGTTAATATCTATTTGTTGTATGGGAGTTGGATTGAATAAATTTGCATTTTTTTTTTTTTTTAGAAATAGAAAACTTTGAATTAAAATTAAGCAAAGAAAAATATTTTTAATATCTATTTACTGGGCAGATAATTTTGTCCTATTAATTTTTAAATATGATTTCGACCATGTCGCCGGCACTGCTGGCGCGTACAATCTGGAACTCCAATTTTCACACACTTTTCGCAGCATTTGCTGCTGTATTTCACTAATAATACGGCGCAGGCTTTATTGGTGCAGGCTTTACATTACACAAAAAAAAATAATCAAATGGTGTTAAATTACTCGATCTTGGTGCCCAATTAACAGGACGATTACGTGCAATTATTCGTTCATGAAAAGTTTCTTTGAGTAAATTATTTGTAGGGTGCGTTGTGTGACATGTGGTTCCGTCCTGTTGGAACCAATGTCAGCTAATTGAGGTACGAAAAAACGTGTAATAATTTCTCATACCGTTCACCGTTGTCAGTAACATTCTGCACATCATCGCTTTTGAGGACATATGGACCAATGACTCCTCCGGCCCATAAAGCACATCAAACAGTAATTTGTGCGGATGTAATGATGTTTTCAGAAAAGCTTGTGGATTACCTTCATTCCGAATGCAACAATGTTGCTTAGTTACGTACACTGAACAAATTTTTTTTATGGAAAATTAAAATCAATATGAATTTTTTCTTCAGGCCTTTGGCCGAATTGGCGGCGCATACGATGGTTGCGTCCATAAAATGGATGAAGTGCACGATAAGTTTGACGAACAGAGCCATAATTTTGATAGAAAACTTCAACAATTTGCAAGCGTTGCTCTGATGTAAATCTATCCATGTTAGATCGGTTGTGAAATAAAGCAGTGTTACCAACTCATTTTCGCATTTTTTTTCCGGAATTTACAACATGTTGAGAGTGTTGTGTCAAAATTTCAAGTAAATCAAGCGACCTGCCTTCATACGATATATCGTATATACAGTTGTGCTCACATAATTAAGTCACTAGTATGCTACTCGGCATTATTGTCAAAAATACGTGATCCCTTTTTTTTTAATTCGAATATAATTTTTTTTTTATTATTTTTATATGTTAGCGATCAATTTACAGTGAAATTAAAAATTAAAAAATTTTGGTTCATTCCAAAAAAATTAAAAAACTTGGAAATTATCCAGAAAGAGCTGCTCACATAATTAAGTCATCTGAAAAAAAAATGGTTGAAATTGTAGAAATAAGTAATAAATTTTGTCGAGAGTCCCATTTTTTCATTAGCTTACCTCAATATTGAGTAGGATAATCTTTTTGCTTCAATACTGTGGAGCATCGCTTTGGCATGCTAGCTACAAGAGAATCGCACTGGCCTGGAGTGATTTTGTGGCACTCCTCTTGGATCACTTTCCATAACATGTCCTTATTTGGCGGTTTTCGTGCTGAAATGACTCATTTTATTAAGAGCCACAAGTTCTCGATAGGGTTTCAGTCGGGACTCTGCGGCGGCCATTCCAGAAGCTTGCTGGACTGTGTTGCCAACCACGACTTAACCACCTTCGAACAATGCTTCGGGTCATTGTCGTGTTGGAAAATACACGCAAGCGACAAATTGTCAGCATATTCGGTGGCCAAATTTTCCTTTAGTATATTCTTATACATTTCCATATTCATTATACCGTCAATCTTCACTATAGGACCCACACCGAATGCGGTAAAGCAACCCCACACCATGACTGGTGAGCCACCGTGTTTCACAGTTTTGTTGGTGTATTTTGGATCCAATTCCTTAAGTGGAGGACATCGCACATATAATCTACCATCATTTTCAAAAATATTAAGCTTGGATTCGTCGCTCCAAACAATTAACTTCCAAAAATTTAGGCCTTTAGCAAGACGGTCAGTCGCAAATCGGAGCCGCTTCTTAGTGTTCTTCAAGGAAACCAACCGTTTCTTCCTGGCCATTCGTCCATGCAAATTGTTTTCTTGCAAACGTCGTCTTATGTTCTGCAACGAAACATTTACGCCATAATCCGTTTCCATTTGAGCTCTGATTTGTGACGAAGTTAAAAAGGATCAGTTTTACTCAGGTTTGCAATGCGTCTGTCATCATTTAAAGTCGTTATTCTCGGTTTTTGGCGCGGAATATTTTCAAAAGTTTCATATTTTTTGTAATGCGTAATGGCATTTGTAATTTTACCCCGAGAAAGCTTCAAAATCTCCACTACTTTTGCAATATTATTGTATCTTTGGAAACAATCCCATATTATTTTCTCTTCAGCCGAATTTGAACTTTTTTTGTTTACCCATAGCATTTCAGCTGATGTTATTTGTTTCTAATTTAGTTGTCTTTAATTTATTTATTATTTAAACCGCAAAAAAAATCTTCAAAACACTAATTTGCTCATGATACGCGTGGTGACTTAATTATGTGAGCACAGCGCATATGACCTTTTTGAGGTTTTCCATATTTTTCGGGGAATACCCAAATTTTTAATTTTGCTTCAATCAATGTAAACAACTGCTACCATACCAGGATTGCACAAAATAGTAAGGTTAGAATCGGGAGAAATAGGTTTAAGATAAAAACTACAAAAACATTTCATTGCATACCCATGACTTATTTATGTGAGCATAAGTGTAAATCAGTTTTTAAAAAACTTTAAATCGATTTTCTCACAAATAACATGTTTGAAGTCCGTAACATCATAACCCAAAATCTACTTGACCGATCCTTTTGAAATTTTATACACTATTTCTACACGTAAATAAATCACCAGGTAATCAGGAAGAGTTTTTTTTAAATTGTTTCCCATTTTTTACAACAAATTCATCGAAATTTTATAGCAAAAATCGTGTTTTTCTCTTCAAAATATTGCCAAAAATAAAAGGAACTTAAAAAACTCTTCCTGATTACCTCGGGCAATATATCTCCTTTTAAACGCATTTCGATTTTTTTTATTTCACATAATCCGGTAACGAGTTAAGATGTTCACCACAAAACAAATATTTTTCGAGGTGCATCCGGAGATTCGATGTCACGGACTTATTTGTTAAAATTTTTAATTGAAATTTTGTTCAAAGATACTTCAAGTATAACGTGTATATGCAAAAAAAAAATTAAAATATCCATTTTTTCGTATGTTTGATAGCAATTTATAAAAAATTCTCACGAAAACTTGGAAAAAAAAACTAGTTGTATTAATATATACTAGCAAAGCCCAGCCCTCGGAATTCGGGTGCAAGTTTTAGGAAATTTTATTTTTTCATACATAAGAGCATAAAGGTATGCGTTAGTAGCAACTTTAAATGAATTTTACTCAACAAAAAATGTACCAGATGGTGCACATCTGTAAATATTATGAACATCTGCAAAGAAATACCTTTCAAATGATATATCTTTTGTCAAAATCGGTTGGTAATTGAAGGTGTAGAATATGTCACAAGAAATCGCCTTGTCTGTTAATATTATAGATAGATAATATGTTTTCAAAATATCAAAGCATTGTGACAAAAATGTTAGCGGGTAGGAACAACTTCTCAAAAAAAAATATGTTTTTTATTTTTGAAATTTTACACTGTCTGTAATCGACTATATTCATAGATTACTCATTAAAAATGATAAACCATTCCGAGCAAAATTGCAGCGTCGGTATAGCACTTCTCGACTAATATTGACCACTTTCTATACAAATGTGTGATAATATGCTCTTATTTGAAATTTGATGGTATTTTCCAATTTTCCAATGCAATGAAATCGCTTTGCGATTTTTTATGGCAATTTTATATGAAACAAACCGCAACAGGCTGACTCTTACGTATTGCACGAAAACTAATATAACATTTTAAAGAATTTTCTCTGATTTAAATGAAAATATGTTTAAAACACAATCTCAATGAACTCTTTTAGCTATTTTTTCATGTGCAGTAGTGAATACAGTGGTATATCCGATAATGTTTACCCCTTTTGTCTTCTTTTTTTATTTTTATTAATAGATATAGTGCTTTGAACTTCGGCCAAGTTAGACGAACTGCTCTGCTGACTACTTAAGATTAACTAGAAACCTACTTTTTTACCCCTTTCTCAAACAATATTATTTAATTTAGTCATTTAATGCATTTCATTGTAAACACTTTTATTCATTGTGAGTGATTTTTTTGTTGTTTTTGTAGGTTTATTTAAAGGTGTCAATAAGTAAACATCTATAAATTCTAACATTTTTAAAAGCTGTTTCTTTTTTGCTTTTATTCTTTAATTATTGAATGGCTAAAACATGGCTGCATTTCACTAGCCAAGTTATTAAGTACTGTTCGGACACGTAAATAATCTTTTAGATCTGTTGCGCCGTTTCAATAATTTAGGTTAATCTCAAATAGAATGTCTGCTGTATGCCAGATCTTTTTCTTAAAATTCTTTATTCATAAACAAGTAAATGGAAGAGTCTATTACATATGAGTACATGTTGATGTGACTTGACGTTTTTGTATTTTAAGTGAGTGTGACTGTGTGAAAACACCTTGCTTGTCTGAGGTGTCGTGGTACTCGTACCGTATTCACTCACATATATATACACTCGTTCGTATGTTAATGGTTTCGTTTTGTCTTTTTTTTTAAATATTATTTTCATTCATAGCACCGGACTGGACTGCAATTAAACACTTAATGGGTTTTGATACTAGAATGTTATATAAAAAAAATGGAAGATACCTCTATATAGGTATATTTAAAGAAGTGCCAGAAGAAAGAACTTATTAATCCGTAAAACGGAAATGCTGTTCAAAGTAAGATCTTTAGCGGCTAAAATTGCATTTGAAATTGCTTTAAGCTGTTCTTTGTCTGTTTATGCTCGCTGTGTACCATTTTTTGTTCTGTTAAAATCTCTGTGGGAACTTCATATTCTTGTAAATTAAATGATCGTTTACTACGTGTGCAGTATTTTGTTATTTTCTTTTTTAAAGATCTTTACTCATATAATGAACTTAAGTATGTTTTGTAAATTGATTTTCGAGTAGATATTTAGTTTTTTTATTATGGATGGCGATACCCAGTAAAGTTTTCTGTTTCCATGAATTTATTTTACTTATTGATTTATTCACATCTTTCTCGCACCCACCCACCAGTAGATTTGGGAGCTTAATTAATTCAATAACTTTTTTTCTACTTGCTCTAAAATCAATCTATGCAAATAGATGTAGATATGTAACGCCGAACGGCTTTCATATTCAGGGTCCTCGCAGCTACTTCATATTTTGAAGAATTGCATTTAAAATTAAATCTATTTTACATCTCTTCTTACACACACTTGGGCGGAATTGGCGATCCGCTGGAAAAAAAACACTCCACAAAAAGTGAGTATAGGGCTTGATAACACTATATCGCCGCTTTAAAAAAAAATATTTTAGCAAATAATTATATTTTTAAGAGAATTTCCAAGACATGGCGATTTGAGCGATTTTTCGCGATGACTTTTTTGGCGATTTTTTTTTTTACTTTTTTACATATTTTTTTATATTTTTATGGACTTTTTTTCGATAACATAAAGAAATTGGTCTTGAAAATACTCAAGCCTATTCAAAGAAAAAAAAGAAAAAAACCATTAGGACGGCTTTCGATTAACTGCCATTTTATTTATTTTTCTTTTTTTTTTTGATATTTTGTTTTTTCCCCCGAAATCGCTTTAGATTGGACTAAGTCTTGCAACGTTCAAAGGGAAATAATTCCCGGATGAAGTCGAAAATTCCTTTAGGGCCCAAATCTTTGGTTTATTATTTAAAGAAGACAGACAAACATCTATTACTCTTAGCTAGGCCATAATTCGTTAAATGTGACAGAATAAAATTATTCTTAGTTTTATATTTTGGAAAATAAAAAAAGTAAATTCGATCGAAAAATTTCGATAACGAATGCGGTTTGGCCCCAGGAGTGCATAATTCATTGCAATCTACTATATCAAAATTGTATAGTGATTGCAAAATATCATGAAAATGAAATTATCGCTGGTTCGAAAAAAATCTATTTATCGATAATTATCGATGAAAAACAAGCAATTGAAATTTAATTAAAATGTTTTGTTACTATTATTTTTTAATTTAATTGAATTAATAAAAAACTCTAATTTCTTTCGTCATTTAATCCTACCGTAATATATTGTAGAAAAATCCCTACAGCCCTTTCTGTTTCACGGATTCAAAGGTTGCACGGATTCTAGATGTTTACCACAAACATTCACATCTTCGATGTTCTTTTATGTGGTCCTTCTGGACCTACGAGATTTAAATTTGATTTTATCGCATTGCCCGTTGAAGTTTTTCTTTAATTGATCTTCCCCGAAAAAGAATGCTTGACCCCTCTAAACTTCTATAATATCATCTATATTTTCAACAAAGTTTTCATCATTTTGACTACAATGACTTAGGGGCGGTTGGTGTGGGGTAAGGTTTAAGGTTTTAAAGCTTTGTAATTTTCCCAATTTAAAATGAAAAATCTCAATTTCATATGGAATTTTCCCAATTTCAAATGGAAAATCTCAATTTCAATTTCTTTTGCAATTTTCTCAATTACAAATGGAAAATCACAATTTCATTTGGAAATGGTGTTGGTAAATGTTTAAAGTTTTAGATCTATAGCCTGTCAATAGCGGCTGTCCCATGGCCGATAAAAACATATATGTATATCAAATTTCATCAATTTGTATTTGCGACCTGTAGTTTGATTGTACGGCTTAAATGGACACACATGCAGACATACAAACAGACGGACGAAAAGACGGGCGGACGGGCATCGCTAAATCGACTGGTAAATGATTATAAAAGTTGGGTCTTGGTCAAATAATTTTGTAGTTAGAGACATCAGCACTCATTATACCCTGACCACAGACTGGTATAGTGTTTAAATCAGAGTTTAAAAAAACACACACTGAATAAACAAACACAGCTAAGACCAACACATATTTTTAGTTTCATATCAATTATGTGTGTTTCAAAATTTTGTACATTGCCGAACCCAATCATGAATGTGTTTCGTTTTAATACTTGATTGTGAACACGAACATGTTTCTATCACGTATTGTTTTATTCGAACACACATAAACCACACAGTTTCGAGTGTAGCTATATTTTAAGATCGTGTTCTGTTCGTGTTCTCAAAAAAAAAAAAATAAGAAAAAAAACAAAAAACAGAACATAAACAATACACAAGTTCGATTGCAGCTTTATTTTGTTCCTTAACGCGTGCAGCTAAAAATTAAAACATTATCCACTCGCGAACGAAAAAATCCGATACACCCCGTAAAAACGACGACAATTGTTTCAACCAAATTTATTTAAAAAATCTAAAATACATCAGTAGCATATATATATAAACAAAAATAAAAAGATAATCAAAATAAAAAAAAATAATAAAAATGAAAAACTAAAAAAAAACGAATATAATTCATAAACAAAATATAAAAATTTCTCTTGTGGTTAAATTAAACTGTTGTTATTCACTGAACTCGAACCTGCTTATTATTCATGTTCTCTTTTTCCGCAGTACACGTGCCAGAACACGATCTTAAAATAAAGCTACACTCGAATATGTGTATTGCTCATGTTCTGTTTTTTTTTTGAGAACACGAACAGAACACGATCTTAACATATAGCTACACTCGAAACTGTGTGGTTTATGTGTGTTCGAATAAAACAATACGTGATTGAAACATGTTCGTGTTAACAATCAAGTATTAAAACGAAACATATTCATGATTGTGTTCGGCAAAGTACAAAATTTAGAAATACACATAATTGATATGAAATTAAAAATATGTGTCGGTTGTTTTAGAACAGAACATTGTGTGTTTAATGTGTGTATTTTCTGAACCTTGGTTTTTTGGATTTTTTTTTTTAATATCTCACATTTGGTATATCATTCAGGATAATCCAAGAAAAACCCAATCCAGAGATAAGCGAGCGGCTTAAGGGCTTAAGCTTTTGTTGTAAATGTACGAAAATTCAGTTTACTATAAGTTTAACGAAGAGCGAGAAATAATTTGATTTACCATTTAGCGTTTTGGTCGTTTATTTAAAATCGTTTTTTATTTTTTTTTTTATTTTTGAATCTGTTTAAGCGGAATATAAATTTCTATAAAAAATAAATCACTTCTGAGGAGAAATAGCCTACCAAAGAATATTATCAGCGATAAAAAATATTAGCTGAAGGGGAACTTTAACTAATTTTAAGGTAAAATTAAAAATTAAGTATTTCTCAGAAAAATCCTTTAGAGAGTTTGAATCACTTTAAAAACAAAACAACTCATCAGAATTTGCTCATTTTTGCAACTTAAGTTTTTTGTTTTGTTAGCAATGCAATAAGCCTAAGTTCAACGGGATCAGTGGTACCGTTATCAGTTTGTAACAAAATAAATAAAAAAATGCATGTGGTCAATTATTTATGTACAAAAAATTATAGCGATAACATCAAACAAATTATTGTAAAAATCAGTGATTGAAATTTTTTGAATTGAAAGTGAATATTTTTTATCTGATAAGTTCAGAACAAATATTTTCAAAATTATTAATCATGATTAATTTATTTTCTACTAGTGTTAAAAAACAAAAATGGTTCGGGCATTAAGTAAAGAGATCGTTCGCCAGAACAAAAATGAGCAAATTCTGATGAGTTGTTTTGTTTTTAAAGTAACTCAAATTCTCTTTATTGAAACATGTGGTCAATTGTTTGATTCACTGTACCTTCAAAAACAAATATTTACCCCATTGCATTCCCCCTAAATTTCATGGTGCTGTTAAAATAAAAGGTATTTTGAAGACCTATCTAAAGCATTTAATTTTAAAATAATAATTTTTATCGCGGATAATTTTTTGTTTGGTACGCTGATATTCTTCAGAGGGGACTTTTCTGTTCTTGGGAAAATAACTCAAAAGAATAATTATTAAAAAAAAAACATGTTTCATAATCTAATTTTTTGGATAATATCGATAATATCTGAAAAAATCTCAAAAATCTTTTGGACTATAATAATAAACTGTAGAAGAGATAGAGTAAAACTGCGTTTACAGCTTTTCAGTTAGTGCTCCAGGGAATAGATTAGGAAAGAGAGACCAAACTGTTTTACATTTTAAAACGACTTACATTTTTCAAAAAATATTAAACATTTCCATTCGTTTTATGATAGCGCGATCGATGCCATATGAAATTGTAGAATATGGGCAATTTAATAAAATTTTTGATTTTTTCATACCACGGCAAAAAGATGACAATAATCATCCCAATTCTAAATAAAAAGTCTGCGGGAATTTTTTTCCTATGTACAAATATGCCAAAGAGTTATACATATTATTTTCAATATTGTTTTTAATATTTTGGGCAGCAGTCAAATAAATTCGTAATTCTCTCCCTTATTATACCCTCCACACCTCAGTGGCAGAGGGTATATATAGGTTTGTCATTCCGTTTGTAACGCATCGAAATAAATTCCTGAGACCAAAAAAAAATATATTTTCTTGATCCTTATTACAAGGGAAGTTGATTTACCGATGACCGTCTGTCCGTCTGTCTGTGGAAATCACGATCACGCCGTCAATATCTAAGCTAGACCGTTCGTTTTTGTATAAAATCGTTTATTAACATCCCAAAGGAGTTGCTATTTAAAATCGTCAAAATCAGTCAAAGGGTTCACGAGCTACGAATGAAACTTTGAAAAAGCTCTTGAAAAAATAAAATTTTTCAGTGTGTTTGTTGTTTTTCTTAAGATATGTTGTATATGTTGTAATTCTTCGTATTGTTGAAGTCATTACAGTTGTGTGTATATTAATACTGGTCGTGTCACATTGGCCTAAGCAAGTTTTACCACATATTTTTTTATCATTAAAATTAAATATTAAAAATTAAAAATTAATAAAAAAAAATAAAAAATGAAAAATGTGAAATGGAAAATGGAAAATAGAAAATGAAAAATGGAAAATGAAAAATGAAAATTGAAAAATGGAAAATGAAAAACGAAAATTGAAAATTGAAAATTGAAAAATTAAAAATTAAAAATTAAAAATTAAAAATTAAAAATTAAAAATTAAAAATTAATAATTAAAAATTAAAAATTAAAAATTAAAAATTAAAAATTAAAAATTAAAAATTAAAAATTAAAAATTAAAAATTAAAAATTAAAAATTAAAAATTAAAAATTAAAAATTAAAAATTAAAAATTAAAAATTAAAAATTAAAAATTAAAAATTAAAAATTAAAAATTAAAAATTAAAAATTAAAAATTAAAAATTAAAAATTAAAAATTAAAAATTAAAAATTAAAAATTAAAAATTAAAAATTAAAAATTAAAAATTAAAAATTAAAAATTAAAAATTAAAAATTAAAAATTAAAAATTAAAAATTAAAAATTAAAAATTAAAAATTAAAAATTAAAAATTAAAAATTAAAAATTAAAAATTAAAAATTAAAAATTAAAAATTAAAAATTAAAAATTAAAAATTAAAAATTAAAAATTAAAAATTAAAAATTAAAAATTAAAAATTAAAAATTAAAAATTAAAAATTAAAAATTAAAAATTAAAAATTAAAAATTAAAAATTAAAAATTAAAAATTAAAAATTAAAAATTAAAAATTAAAAATTAAAAATTAAAAATTAAAAATTAAAAATTAAAAATTAAAAATTAAAAATTAAAAATTAAAAATTAAAAATGAAAAATGGAAAATGAAAACTGAAAAATTGAAAATCGAAAATGGAAAATGAAAAATGGAAAATGGAAAATGAAAAATGAAAAATGAAAAATGAAAAATTAAAATGAAAATGAAAATGAAAAAGAAAATGAAAATGAACATGAAAAATGAAAAATGGAAAATTAAAATGGAAAATGAAAAATTAAAAATGGAAAATGGAAAATTAAATATTAAAAATGGTAAATGAGAAATGAGAAATGGAACATGAAAAATGAAAATTGAAAAATGTAAAATGGAAAATGAAAAATTAAAAATGCAAAATGAAAAACGGAAAATGAAAATTGGATATGGAAAATGAAAAATGAAAAATTAAAAATAAAAAATGAAAAATTAAAATTGAAAAATGCAAAATGAAAAATGAAAAATTAAAAATGCAAAATGAAAAATGGAAAATGGAAAATTAAAATTGAAAAATGGAAAATGAAAAATTAAAAATGAAAAATGGAAAACGGAAAACGTAAAATTAAAAATCGAAAATGGAAAATTAAAAATGAAAAATTAAAATTGAAAAATGGAAAATGAAAAATGTCAAATGGAAGATGGAAAATGAAAAATGGAAAGTGAAAAATGAAAAATGGAACATGAAAAAAAGGGAAAATGGAAAATTTAAAAAGGCAAATGAAAAATGAAAAATTTTAAATTTAAAATTAAAAATGAAAAACGGAAAGTGGAATATGGAAAATGGAAATGAAAAATGAAAATATAAATAAATATAAAAAATGAAAAATGAAAAAATAAAAAATGGAAATGGAAAATGAAAAATGAAAAATGGAAAATGAAAAATGA
This sequence comes from Cordilura impudica, assembly GCA_963682025.1. Classification (NCBI taxonomy): domain Eukaryota; kingdom Metazoa; phylum Arthropoda; class Insecta; order Diptera; family Scathophagidae; genus Cordilura; species Cordilura impudica. The sequence goes on from OY821518.1 coordinate 111,588,819, forward strand.
AAAATAAAAAATGAAAAATGAAAAATGAAAAATGAAAAATGAAAAATGAAAATTGAAAAATGAAAAAGAAAAATGGAAAATGAAAAATGAAAAATCGAAAATGGAAAATGAGAAATTAAAAATGAAAAACGAAAGATGAAAATTGAAAAGTGAAAAATGGAAATTGGATAATAATAAAAAAAATGGAAATTGAAAATGAAAAATGTGGAGGATACCAAAGATTCGGCCCAGCCGCATTTAACACTCTTACTTGTTGTTATATTCCTGTCTGTTTATTTTCTCAAGAAAATAAAATCCCCCGGGAGAAAAATCCGCGGGAATATTCAGAACTGGGCTGATTCAGTTTTTAAAATGTTTTAAATTTTATTATGTGAAATGAAAAACATATTCTTTTTTACGGTTGATTTTTGTTTAATTGTTAACACTCTTATATGCGTTACTGCATATTTAAGTCATCAACATAATTTTCTTCGAAAATATTTACTAGAAATTTCAAAGGATATTGAATAATAAAGTTTAGAAAGAACATTATTTTTATCCTTTTCTCCTGATATTCTGAAGTAAGGAAATGCATAAAATTTCCAAGATTGTTCTCTATCTGTTGAAGTATTATCAAGTGGAATGCAAATTAGTTTAAAAAAATAATTGAAAACACATATTTGAACAGGTCCCACTTAGAGCCAAAGTTAAATTCGACAGAAAAATAATCCCATACAACGTCACTCTACCTTAATATATGAAAAAAACTGTCATTATTTTAATTTTTTAGTTTTTACATTTTCATTTTTATAGAATATTACATATGATTCATAAAGACCGGTAAAGGATATTTTATTTTTATTTTCCTTCACCTATATGTTTGGCTGTGTGACCTTTTTTTGTCTGTTACATACGACGAACAACGCCATTGCTGTAACTAACAGAAGTTCAGCATTTCCTGTACAGGGATATTTCCGTTTTGCGGTAAACATCTGTTTAAAAAAACACAACACAAATAAAAAATAATGGACATGTTTTTCATTTTGAAGGTCACTGGTTATGCGCAATATGCACAAACTCTCACTTTCCATTTTTCTCTGTTCTGGCTCTCTGGAATGTAACTGCTATTGTCGTAGGTTGTGGGGAGAATGCAAGTGAATGAATATAGAATATGTTCATGTGCAAAACTTTCAATGTTAAAATTATGTGTAAAATTTTTACTCGTACATAGTATTTCATTAGTATGTATACATAAAGCAATATAAGTGTGTGTCATGTCATATCATTATAAGTTCAAGTTCATCTTTGATACGCGTGCATATATAGATTTTTTTCAGTAAAATTAAATTCCCCAAGTCTGAGGTCATTTTAAGCTGTAACAATGATAATAAATTTAATTATTTAATTAAAATGTTTTGTGTTACTCACGTTTTTTTTGTTTTTTTTTTTTGCAAAACCACAATAATGGAAAATTCCTTAATTTCAAAACAAAATTCGGTTAATTACATTAAAATATAATAACGTAGTGATTTTATTAGCAAAAAAAAAATATCAATTTATAACCTGGTTCTTCTATAGAAATTCAATCCTTGAACTGGTCGAGGATGGTGTTTTATGTTTGAATACGTTTTATATTACTATTAGTTTGTTATATAAAATGATTTGTACCGTTTCGGGGAGGGGTTAATACTATTATCAGTAAAATTGTTTAAAAAAATGTATAAAAATTGTCATAGAAATTTATTGTTTCATACGATTTAACCATTTTACTTATTAAACTTTGTTGTTGTTGTACAGAAATCAAATATACTGCAAAATAGAGAAGTCTGAAAAAAGCCAAGTAAAGGTGTTTAAGATTTAACTATAAAAAAAAAATTTGACTTTTGTTACCCTGAACACCACTTTGCTGTTTATCATTCATATATATCGGGACAATTTAGATTTATAAGAACCCATCTGAAAAGCACCATCTTAGGTGAGTAGGGTTACTAGCAGAATATTTGCGGTTATACTGAAACTATTGGTATTGTAAATGAACAAAATCGCTTAACTGGATTAAGAGTTATCAGTGAAAATGAAACCTGCTTTTGAAATTACAATACAAGTTTCGATTTTCTTGATCTTATAATTCCGTTTTCCGAATTATCTAAAATCAATTAACAATTACCGGCAAATTGATAAGTGTTGCCTTGTGCCAAAAAATTGGAAATATTTTAAAAAGCACCGTTCATAAAAAAGAATATTTTCTTAAAAAAGAATATTTTTTTTTAGAAAAGAACCTTTTCCTAAAAAAGTGCGTTTACTAATTATCCTTTCGTAAAAAAGTACATTTTCTTAAAAAATAATCTTTTCTCAAAAAGTACTTTTCATAAAAGTACTTTTCATAAAAGTACTTTTCATAAAAAGTACTTTTTCTTCAAAAACGACATTTTCTTGAAAAAGTATAATTTCTTAAAAAGTACCTTTTATTAAAAAAGTCCCTTTTCTTAAAAAACTACATAAAACTACATATTCTTAACAAAGTAAATTTTTTTTAAAAAGTATATTAAAAAATTAAATTTCCTTCGAAACGTGCATTTTCTTAAAAAACTAAATTTTCTCAAAAATACCTTTTCTTAAAAGTACCTTTTCTTAAAAAGTACATTTTCTTTAAAAAGTACCTCTTCTAAAAAAGTAAATTTTCTTAAAAAAGAACATTTTCGAAGCACGCTTAAAAAATAAAGAGTTCCTTAAAGAATATTTTCTTTAAAAAAGTAAATTTTTGTTAAGAGCGTACATTTTCTTAAAAAAGTACCTTGTTTAAAAAAAAGTAAATTTTCTTAAAAAATCAAATTCCTTAAAGAAGTACATTTTCTTAAAAATTAAGCTTTTATAAAAAAGTAGCAATTCTAAAAAAAATTTTTTTTAAAAAGTCCCTTTTCCCTAAAAAAAAGTTCCTTTGCTTAAAAAAATACCTTTTTTTAAAAAGTAAATTTTTTTTTTTAAATATTTTTTTAAGTACTTTTTCATGAAAACTACTAGTTTTTAAATAGTACCTTTCTTAAATAATAGCCTTTCTTCAAATAGTACCTTATTAAAAACTAGTATCTTTTTTTAAAAAGTAGCTTTTTAAAAACGTTCCTTTTCTTAAAAAAGTAATTTTTAATAAAAAAAGTACAATTTCTTAAAAAGTAAAGGGTGGTCCAACTGTAATGCACGATGTGAATTGTAAATAAAATAAAAAGTTTTCAGAGATTTATCTTAATATTTATACCCTATACCACTATGTGGTTTGGGTATAATGACTTTTTGCTGCTGTTTGTAACTACCAAAAATATTTGACCTTTTATTATACCGATCGACTCAGAATCACTTTCTGAGTTGATTTAGCGATGTCCGTCCGTCCGCCCGTCCGTCCGTCTGTGTGTCTATGTAAACCTTGTAATCAAACTACAGGTCGCAAATATGAATATATTTTGATGAAATTTGGTATATAAGCTTTTATCGGCCATTTCACCTATTGAAATTGGTGAAAATCGGTCCATGTTCAAACCTAGTCCACATACAAATGACCCCTATGATATCAACATAAATTGCCATAAAATCCAAACTATCACATAGATCTTAGTCAAATTAGGTTTGTATGTGCTTATTGTATCCATTAATCAGTAGTCCAAAAAAATCCCTATAGGACAATTCTTAGTCATAGGCCCCATATAGAGCTGCTTCTCGATCTTCACTTAAATCTATCAAAAAACAAAAATATTGCACAGATTTTTCTCAAATGTGGTTCGTATATATTTTTTCAAAATATAAGAGACTTCACCAAGTATGGTCAGGATCGGTCCATTTTTCGACCTAGTCCCCATATAAATATAGCACCCGATATGAACTTTTTCATATCTGCAGCCAAAAAAATTAATAACATTGGCACTCAAATTTGGTTTATGTTTATTTTCTATATCCAATTAGTTGGACCGAAGAGATAGGGTCTCTAAACCATGGTATAGGGTATTGTATAGTTTGGTCTAGACCGACTATAATTTCTTACTTTTTTTTATTATGATAGAAGAGTCTATGACAATTATGTGTGAAACAAAATATCGGCCATATGTGCTCACCATGGAATCGGTGGCATACCTCTATCCGATGGTCCATATTTGCAATGACTCTAATGCCATTTTCTTTTCTGACTAAAAATGTCGCCCTTTTTTCCCTTTTTTCGAAAAGTGTATTTTTTTTTATATATTCTGAATTAAGACTAACCTTTTCTTATACATCAATCGAAAGATCTCAAAGTAGAGCCCTCGTAAATCACAAAAAATTCCAGTCATTGACTTCTTTCAGGTCATAGTGTGAGAATATTTCGCCATTGTTCCCCTTTTATGAATATTTTCACCCTATGACTTCCAAGAGGATAATCAAAATTTTTTTGCATTTATGAACACAGCACTTTGAGACCTTTCAATTGATATATAATGTAAGGTTTCTCTTAATTCAGAATATATTTATTGAATTTATCACGCAAAAGAGTCACTGGTTCGCTGGCTGTGTGGCAAGTGGCACCATCCTGTGGGAACCACATATCGTCCAAGTCCATATCTTCAATTTCTGGCCACAGAAATGTTCAATTGTTGAGCACGACGGCGAGTCGGGGTTGACGGCTCTTCTGCCACGCTATCGCGAACAGCACCAATGTTTTCTGCAGAACGAACTGGGCGAGCTGAAATTTGCTCATAATTCTCCCGATTGTAGACACATTTGGTCGATTATACTGACCAAAAAAATCACGAAGTGCACGAAATGCATTTTGATTTGAACGCCCATTTTCGTAAAAGGCTTCAACAATCTTAACGCGCTACTCAATTGAATTTGTCAAACACTGAAACAATGAAATGTCAAATTAAGTTGGGCAAAACACTTAACGTTACGGTGTGACTCACAATTAACATCTTGTATTACAGTTGGACCATATTATAAATAAAAATAACGTTTTCGAAGTACCTTTTCTAAAAAAAGAGATATTTTCTTAAAAAAAGGACGTTTTCTTAAAAAAAAAATAATTTTCTTTAAAAAAGTACATTTTCCTAAAAAAGGACCTTTTTTAAAAATCATATTTTCTTAAAAATTTAAATTGTCTTTCAATTTTGTCACAAAAATAACTTTTATTCTAAAAAGTGGCGTTTTTAAATATTAAATTTTCTTAAAGATTTACAAATTCTTAAAAAAGTAAATTTTCTTAAATTAGTACCTTTTCTTAAAAAAGTACATTAAAACGTACATATTAAAAAAAAGTATATTTTTTTTAAAATAACTGTTCCTAAAAAAGGAATTTTTTTAAAAAAATACCCTTTTTAAAAAAAGTACATTCCCCTAAAAACTAAATTTTCTTAAAATAGTACTTTTGCTTAAAAAAGTAACTTTTCTTAAGAAGTAATTTTTCTTAAAAAAACATTTTCCTATAAAATTAACCCTTTCTTAAAAAACGCCTTTGCTAAAAAAAAGTACTTATGCTAAAAAAAAATACCTTTTATTAAAAAGTACATATGTATTCTTAAAAAGTACCTTTTCGTAAAAAATTACCTTTTATTACACAAATTCTTTTATTAACAGTGTACTTTTTCGTACAAAGCACCTTTTCCAAAAAAATTTATTTTTCTTAAAAAGTACCTTTTCTTAAATAAGTACCTGTTCTTAAACAGTACCCTATTTAAGAGTTCTATCCTTTTGTAAGTAGCTTATTTTAAAAATAGTAGAAATAGTATCTTTTCTTAAAAGTACATTTTCTTAAACAATTCCGTTTTCTGAAAAGGTAATTTTTCTTAATAAGGTACCTTTTTTAAAAAGATAGATTCAAGTTATAATGGTGAGTTAAAATAGATTCTTGATATAGTTTAAAATCACATATTCTATTTGTCGGGCGCCTAAGTCTTGTGACTAGTATTATATATTTACAAATATAGGTGATCTAAGAGATCAGTTACTGAAAAATCTTTTTCGGTTTGTTTTTATTTTAAATCATATAAAAGTATTTTCACCAACAAAATTAATTATTATTTCTAAAAATTATTAAAAAATTATTTCTTCTTGCCAAAATTGCAAGTTAAGAAGAAACTTTTTTTTATAAGAAAACGATTTTTTTTTTTTGTGAAAATTTGCTTTTTGAAGAAAATGTAATTTTTAAGGGAATATACTTGTACAGAAAACGTACTTTTTTCAGATAATTTATCTTTTTTTTTTAAAGGTAATTTTTTTTAAAAGAAAAAGCATTTTTTTTAAAGAAAATATAATTTTTTAAGAAAACGTGCTTTGCAAATGTTCTTTTTAAAGAAAAAGATAATCTTCTATCTTAAGAGCTAATTTAATAATTGTTGTATTTATTTTAAATTCAATATGTAAAGTATGTATATTCAGCTATATTTAGAACAATATGTATTCTTTTTCAATTTGAAAACAAATTAGATTAGTAGTGCATTTGTTACATACTGATAAGAAAAGGTTTTTAGGAATAATTCCATACCCCACAGAACAAAATACAAAATAAAAGTTCAATTGAAGTTAAAGCCATATTTTTTTAAATTAAATTTCTTATCTTATCAACATTTTTTTTTTTAATAGACAAAACAAAAGTGATTCAGACACTTAATAAATACAATTTTTAATAAAAATCATACTAATGAACACAAAAATAGTTCAAAATAAATTAAACATGAATGAAAACATTTTTGAAATTTTTTATAATATTTGAAATTCCTCTTCTTCTTTGAAAAAATGCCAACTATCGTAACGGTTTTGCTGTAAAGGCGCATACTGGTTGAAAAAAAAAAAAAAAAACAGCTCAAACAACCAATGTTATGCGTATGAAAATGCAAACAATTTTGCAGTTAAAATAACTGCAACTGCATGTTACAACAACAAAAAATACATGCGCCAACCATGAAACATCAGGCAATTTTGCTTCTGGAGTGCTCAGTTAAAACATTTCATTTAGTTATGGTTAAGTGTTGTGCAACAGATAAATGCAATTAAAATTAAAGTGTGATAACAGTTGTACAGATTTTGTGAAAACAAACGTCAGTGTGTCTGAAAAAAGAATATTAAGCACTTTACTTCGTAGTTACTTCGTAGATTTTAATAAAAACAAAAAACAAACAAAATTATGAAATTAAAAGAAAAATATACTGCATGCACGCGTAATCATTTGAAAGTAATGTGTTTCCTTACTTTTATACACTCGGCACAGAAAGTATTTAGAATTCCAAAATGTAAAGCAAAAAATCAACAAAAACAAATAAAGTCGGTTTAGTCCAATCATACTTAGACCATAAATGAATATGATATTGTAACGAATTTTTGACCTGCAGATAAGAAAAAGTTCATAAAGGATAGTACAGGGTGTCTCACCAATTGTGCTATGGAAATTTTCAATTCAACTTTATATGACTAATTGTTTTTGAAGATGATATTACCGTAAATGACCTCCATGCTCATCTACGCATATGCGACACCTGATCAGAAAATTATTCATTGCGGCCTGAAGGGTTGAAGTCGGTATCGCCTCAATTATTGTTTCAATGGGCTGTTTTAATTGAGTCAAATTCCTTGGTTTCATTTTGTACACCACTTGCTTGATATAAACCCATAAATGCTGTTGAAACGGATACGTCTTTGGCACAGTTCTGTGTAAAAAAAAACTCCTTCAACATCTTTTAATAACGGTCCCCATTGACAGTCACTGTTACACCGTCAAAGCTGTATGGGCCCACAATGCACCTTGATGAAACTCCGCACCACACAGTGACTAGCTCTGGGTGCAGTTCCGTCTCATGAAGTATTTTTGGATTAGATTTACTCCATATACTGCAATTTTGCTTGTTTACATAGCAGTTCAGACCAAAATGGACCTCATCAGACATAAACAAGAATTTATCAAGCTGTTGTCTTCTTCGGCCATTTCAATAAATTTTTGGCAAAATTCTAGGCGAAAAGGCAAATCCAGAGGGTTTAACTTGCTTATAGTCTGAACTTTGTACGGAGGCAAGTATAAGTCATCATGCATTATCCGTTGTAATGACCATCTGCTAATTCCAATTTGCACCGATAAGTTTCGTTTCGACTCGAACTCGAAGCTTGGATTTGCCTGGATTGACGATGCTACAGCGGCGATTATGTCTTTAAACTGAATATACGGATCTCTGAACATACGGTCTTCGTGCGATGGTGCCAGATTCGGGAAGTACCGCCAAACTCTCGCCTAAATTCCCTTTGGACGGAAATGAAAATCAAAATCCCCTTTTCGGAATCCCAAGCATTCATTTTAATAAATCTAAATAAAAAAAAAAAATAAGCACAAAAAAAGTTATTACGTTTTGTTTTTGTAGCATGATTCGTGCGCCACTCTGTATTTTTATATGGATATTAGGTCCAAATATTGTCTTATCAGGACTATATTTAGTAAGGCCACTTCCAGTTTTTAGATAGACATAATTTTTTAGGCTTTTGATAGATTTTACTGAGTATCGAAATGCATGTTTATATGGAGACTATGGCAGAAAAGGGTTTATTTTTGATCTGATTATATACGAAATTTATTAACGGTGTGCCTCCCATTTTGTATGTATAAAAATTATATATTGTTGACAAATTTATTAACTTATGGGGAAGGATCAATACAATCCATAACATTTTTGAAAGATAGACAGTTTTTTTTAGCAAAAAAAAATATTACTGAACATAATCTCCTTCTAGCTCAATACACACTTTGTCGAACATTTCTCCATTTTTTTTAACACTCTCAAAGTCCTCAAAATTAGTATTTTGTGTGATCAAATTCTTCGCCGGTGCTTAATCTCTTTCCGCCAAATATATTTTATTTTGTGAGCCATAGCAGGAACGGGTGCAATGAGGACGTGCCGAACGGCATCACTTGAAGTACTCTTGGATCAAAGCCCACTACATATAGTGGTGCAAAAGAAAGCCCTGGCAAAGGCAATCAGGATAAAGGGGGATAAACCAATAACCAGGCTTTATGAAGGGCAATGGAACCGAATAAGTCAGGTTAAAGATTACTCCCTCCTATATTGCCCAATGGACAGGACGGAGAAGAAATACGATTTCAAGAAAAACTTTGTTACACAACTTAGTAATAAAAAGGAATGGAGTAGTTTGAGTACAGCATATTCTCTAAAGGAGAATACGATCAAATGGTACACGGACGGGTCAAAGACCGGAAATGGAACAGGGGCGGAAGTCTTTGGGCCTAGAACCAAATACTACGAATCAATGGGAATACACACGAGTATTTTCCAGGCGGAAGTTTATGCCATCGATAGGTGTGCACAGACTAACTTAAATAGGAAGTACAAAAGACAGGACATAACCATATTATCAGATAGTCAAGCTTCTGTTCGAGCATTAGGCTCCTATGTAGTAAACTCTAAGTTGGTATGGGACTGTCTGCAAAGACTGAATGAGCTAGGCAGACACAATAAGGTCAGCATTTGTTGGGTCCCGGGACATATTGGGATTCACGGAAATGAGCAAGCGGATAAGCTTGCCAGAAAGGGAGCTTCCACAAAGCTAATGGGGCCGGAACCGTCCTGTGGAATAGGAAAAGGAGTATGGGAAGGCGTACTCAAAGAATGTGAGAATCATATCAGACAGGAGCTCTTCTCGAGCCACCTAGGCTTAAGGGAATCAAAACTCTTGTTAGGTAACTACAACAATAAGAGATTTGAGTCATGTATCGGACTATCAAAGAACGGACGTAGAATATTAACCGGGATTCTAACTGGTCACTGTAGGCTCAGGGAGCATCAGGTTAGGAATTGAAGCGAACCCCATGTGCAGATTCTGCGATGAGAAGGCAGAATCAGCGGAGCACATACTGGAGGATTGTGGAGCTTTAATGCTTAAGAGGAAAAAGTACCTGGGTTCTTTCCAAATGCCAAGGAGCGAAATAAAATCACTGGAACCAACCAACATCCTCGAATTTCTGAGGGCTTCAGGATTGGGTGAGATTTTATAGGGACAAACTATTAGCAGAGGGCAGTACAATAGATCGTTTGGTCGCGGTACTTTCGTCACCTCTTTTATACAATACAATACAATACAATAGCATGAACAGTATTAAAATTGCTGAAAATCGGTACATGTTCTGACCTAGTCCCCATACAAATGGCCCCTATTTTTTTGTTCCTCATTCCAGCATTTTACGATTAAACTTTATGCCTTACTAGTACTACAACTAGTTTCTAGTCAGTGTCCAACTAGTAGTTGTTATTTTGAAATTTATGTTGGGACCAATTATTGAGTTCATGTTCTTGAGGCACATCTACTTACCTAGGCCCAGCAAATCGTGAAGTTTAAGTTCGGTTGAGTCTACTGGTCAGACCAGAAGTACATAAAATAGGTAGTATTTCATCGTTTGAGTGTAGTTGAAGACGTAATGTGTGTTTATGAGAATTCTTGCTTGCTCGTAGTGATGTTTAGGTCTGTCGTCTAAAAGTATTTGCGATCCCTAAATTATGTAGTTTTTCACTAATATTATTATATACGATAAAAACATTGTTTTTTTTTATCAAGTAACAGAAAATATCAAATTTGGTGAAAAGAGGTTTTTCCGAAATTTCCTTTTCGTGGGCTTTTTACAAAACGTCAGGTAGTGGCAGGTATTTTAATTTTTTACCCGAAAGGAAGCATAAATAAATGAAAATATGCAAATTGAAACACATTTTTCTGAAACATGGTGGCTCACTTCTACTTGTAATATTGATTATTTCAATTTATCTAACGTATTATGGCATTATTCGTCTTATTCCTTATCGTATATTCCATCTACAACATTTCCCTTTTCTGATAGTATATCTGATCTGGGAATATTTCAGATAAATGTGTTTTAAACTCGAACAAAAAAATTTTTTTGTGGATAATGTTGAAAGTTTTTGAAAGTTACCTGAAGATCGATATCACCCTACTCTTCGTATAATTCTTGATGTTGGCCAAGAAGAGCCAATAACGGGGCTGAATACTGCGATGAGTAAGTCATTTCAGTTTAAACGTACTGATTATAATAAATTGAATGAAATGCTTTATCATATTGTCTGGTCATTTTTGGTTGACAATCTGCTCCTTAATAATTGCACCTGGACTTTCTTTTGGTAAAATTTTATGATATTTTGAACGTTTGTTTTTCTAAATGCATTCCTCTTTCCCATCAGAACTTTGAGCATACTGGTCCTCCTTGGAATTCAAAGGAATTGTCGAGGCTAAAAAACAGAAACTCTCGCCTTTTTAAAAGATACGCAAAATCCTGTTCAACTTTAGATTATGCTAAATATTCTACCACTCGCGCTGATTATAATTTACTGAATAATAATTGCTACACGAGGTTTTTGGATAATTTAAAATCAAACTTTGCTAATAACCCAAAGTCCTTCTTTGACTTTGTACGCGTTAAACGCAAATCTTCATCGTTCCCGCCTTCAATGTTTTGCAATGATAATTCATCCTCTGATTATCTTGTTATTGCGCATATGTTTGCTGATTTTTCCAGTCCACGTATAGTAATTCTATTCCAAATACTTTAACAGTCGCTAACTATCCATATTTAATAAAAGTTGCATCGGTATCAAATATTCCGCTCTTTGATACGGAAATTGTTTTTAAATCTCTGATTCAGTTGAAATTTTCATAAAAGCCTGGTCCTGATGGTGTTCCTCTTGTATTTTGAGAAATTGCGCTAAAATTCTATAATAATTCAGGAGCTAAGGCGAATGTACTTAACTATAGGGGAATAGCTAAGCTAAGTGTTATTCCTAAGTTAATGGAGAAACTTGTTACTGATTATCTCTCTTATCAACTAAAGTCGACTGTCTCCATTTCAACATGCCTTTTTAAAATCGAGATCAACAGTTACTAATCAAAGGTTTCGTCCGTGGTGAGCAGACGGTTGTGATATACACCGGTTTTAGTAAAGCTTTTGATGGGGTGGATCATAATATTTTACTTCTCAAACTAAGACTCATTGACGTACATGAATCTATTATGTTGTGGATTTAATCGTATCTTACATTTATAATTCAAAGAGTCCTGTTTCCCGATATTGAATCTAAAATTATAAGAGTTACTTCTGCCCCAAGGCAGTCATTTAGACCCGTTATTGTTTTTACTATTCGTAAACGATCTTCAGACTGTAAGTTCGAATTGCAACGTCCTTACGTATGCAGATGATGTTAAGTTATTTCACAGTCTCAATGACATAAATGGTCATATTACTCTTCAGCGTGAGCTTGATTTATTAGTTCAATGGTGTAATGTGAACTTGATGGAACTGAAGCTTAAGAAATGTAAACATACAGTATTTCACAGAAAGGGGATAATTTCTAACGAATATTGCATAAATGGAATAGTATTAGATACCGTTCAAACATATCTGGATCTTGGTGTACTTGTGTATAGGAAACTTTTAACTCTATATACTTTTTCGCAGATGACAGCATAATTTGTCATTCATTTTCCTTTAATTGTAGGCCAAGCCTCTTGGTGGCTCGAAGCAAAAGGCAGACAATGAATGACATACTCAATCAAGACCTGTTAACAATCTTCGAGTAAAGCGAATAGGATTGATTTTAATGCGCTGAAGACTCAATGTTGTATGTTGACCCATAGGGCCATGGATTTAACAATGTAGTCTGTATACATGGGTGGTATAGGTATTGAGAAGTCGGATACTCTTGATGTTCTAAGAATGAGAATTCAATGTGATGTTCGTTGGAACGAGCATGTTTTTCAAGTGTCGAAAGAAGCATTCAGGTGTCTTGGTGTTCTAAAACGGTGCAAAAATTACTTCACTCCTTCTTATCTCCTTAAAATCTACATATACCACTTACATCTGGCCGAAAATGGAATACAACTACCATATATGAGAACTTAAAGTCTATTTTGGAGCTATTGGACCATGTGCAAAGTAGGGCTTTGGCGCTCACCAATGACAGTAGGGTATCCAACTCTATTGACTCATTGGAACATCGTCGGAATGTGGGTTGTGTAGCACTGTTCTATAGATATTACCATGGGAAATGTTCTTCTGAGATTAGCGAACTTATTCCAAGTGTCCGAGTTTCGGTTCGCTGTACCCGCTTCTCTAGTAAATCACATCCGTTTGTAGTCTACTGTCCAGTTGACCGCATTACAGAGAGAATACGTTTATCAGTCGAACTAGTCGTATGTGGAATAAACTCTCCTGACAGTTATAATCTAATAAAATTTAAGTCAAATATCCACAAACACTACTCCCTCTTTCCTCCTTTCCATAACCTATTTTCCTGAGGTCAACACAATATATTGCATCTGTAGGGGGCATTCCCTGAGTGTTGGTTAATAAATAAAAAAATAAAAAAATTATATACTAATAGACTAAAGCTTATCAGACTTCCAACTCTTGAGAGTAGGAGGACCATGTTGGATGTCAGCTTTCTTTTCGACCTTGCTAATGGTGATGTTGACTCGGAGTTTCTTTTGTTAAATTTAAATTTTAACATTTCTTGTAGATTCACAAGACATTTTAATCCGCTTCATTTGGGCTATTTTAGGACTAATTATGCTTATTCTTATCCTTTCCGCAGAATTTGTCATGATTATAATGTGTCCCACAATTTCGTTGATTTTAATTTTAATTTATTGAAAGTAAAACGCGACATAATTAAATACCTCAATTAACTATTTTTTGTTCTTTTTGTTGTTTAAGTTTGTCTATTACTAATATCATTATTAAAATCGGTCGGGAGCGGTGAGTAAGTGTGAGGCGGGGTTCGATCGTAAAAAAAAGAAAGTATGGTAGAAACTATGGAGATTTAGTTGTTGCAAAGGAGATCGAACCATGGACTATATTGTGAAAAATTTTAAAGAGGATGGTACAATTGCGAAAAAAAAGTCGAAGTGGTCGGCCTAGAGTACAGCAAAACGTGAGGATCATGACAGAAATAGCCGCCCACATAAACAGCAGCCGAACGAATGCTGTAAAATGACGCCTTTTAGCGGCTGGCTAAAACGGCAGAATCGCCATGAAAAACCTCACCTTCGCCCACAAAATAAAAGAAAAATACTAAAGTGGGGTAAAATATGAAAACTGGGCTTTCAAGGATTGGTGTAATGTCCTTTGGTACGATGAATAGAAGTTTGTAGTGTTCGGCTGCAAGAGGCGAGTTTTTGTGAGGCACTCAGATAGTGCCAACAGTCAAATTAGGGGAAGGTTCGGTAACGGTTCGGGAATGCTTTGCTGGCGAAAATGTTGGCGAATTATGCAGAATCGAAGGAATAGTCGATAAAACCTGGTACAAAACTATTTTGAAATCTCGTGTCATGGTCACTTGACTAAGAATTGTGGGTCGCAAATTCATACAGCAATTTTTTTTAGCAGTATTTAGAGACCTATGTAGCAGCTGGAACTTGTAAACCTGACCTCAATCCCTTAGAGTTACTGAAGGATGAATTGGACAGGAAGGTTCGAACTACAAGTGCTACATCTAAGGAAGACCTGTCGAATAAACTAGTTATGATCGGTCCATTTTTCAACCTACTCCCATATAGAAACAGCATCCGATACGAACTTTATCATATCGGCAGGCAACAAATTTATAACAAAACGCCTTTCCTAAACTCATGATATAATTTTCTTACTTAGAAAAGGATATTTAGTGACAAATACTCACGGATCATTTTTTAATTTTTTTTTTCCTTTTTACAAACTATACATTTGAAAAACAAGAAGACATAGTACTTTCAAAACGGCCGGAATACATTTTCTTGTTACATATTTCAACCGAAATAAAAGTTGGTTATTAACATTTTCTTTTTAAAGTTTCTTTTGTAAGCCAGTAACTTATAAACGTCTTAACATTACAGAAAAAAACCCCAAACCTGTTTAAAGTTTGTCAACGGTATTTTTTTTTTAAACTAACAACAGGTGAAGCAGCCTTTAAAACATTATTAACGTTTTAATTAAGCGGGGAAAAAAAGCTAAAGCATTGTTTTCTACATATGTGTGTATATGTATATACTTATACCCACCAAATCTTGTTAGTTCCCACCACATACAACTAAATACTTTTCCTTTCAGTTTTATTTAAATTGTGTCACATTTTTCTGTATTTCGTCGTCAGTAACGAATCCCAGCGAGGTGTTTGTTCGAATTTAGTAAGAAAGGTCATGTTTTTTTTTTTTTTTTTTTTTTGAAAATTGTAAGCTTCTTATTTAAACAAAAAAAAAAAAAAAAAAGAAAATAAGAAGCAGGTGGTAACAAAAACACAAATATAATGGTCAAACAAGCAACTATATATGGAGCTTTTTATTACTTATTTTAACTAGGTATCTTTTCAAAAAAAAAAAAAAAAAACCATAAAAGAAATCCAAAATTTAGTGATTAATTTATTTATTAAGACTTCTTTGTATCTAGTACGAGTATGTGGTACGACTAACCGAAAGCAAGACAATCATTAAATTACACACAAATACACCGTTTCCAGTGTGCAGAGGGTATATATAAGTTTGTCATTCCGTTTGTAATAATTAGACAAAAAATTTTGGACCCCATAAAATATATATATTTGTGATCCTTATAACAACCGGAGTTGATATAGCGATGTCCGTCTGTCCGTCTGTGGAAATCTCGCTGACATAAAAAATGATTCATTAACATCCTGAAAAGTTTGCTATTTAAAATCGCCCAAATCGGTCGATTAGGGCCCGAGATTTGAATGAAGAACTAAAAAAAGTCTTGAATAAATATAATTTTCTATGTTGTTCTTGCCACGATCACGCCCTCAATAGGATAGCTAAGCTGATCATTTTCAGTGAGAATGATACACCAAATTCATGGGAAGATTTCTATTTCAAAAATCATTAAAATTGGTGGAACAGGTCCAGGGAAATCTCTGAAAAATTAAAAAAAAAATTTAAAAATATGATGTTTCTATTGTTATTCTTGTTGTTATTCTAAATGTTGTATTATTGTCATAGCTGTACTTGTTGTTTTGGTGGTCATTGTGGTAATAATATAATAAAAACTAACCCTTTTTACATTTTTTTTTATCAACTCTGTTAGAAAAATTGAAAAGTTTCCACTAAAAAAATTTATTAGATCATTTCTGTCATTGCCACGAGTCTGCCTGCAAACTTTCAGATCGATTGGGTCACGGGACAGGGGTTAAAATCGATCCAAAAAAGGGAGTAAAAATTCACCAGCATCTAAAGCAAATAATGCTAAAATACCTAGTTGTCAATAAAAAAAAACAATGTAAATTTAGCAAAAAAAATTTTTATGTATTAATTTATTTAAAGACAAATACTCAAAAATAACGTTTGATGTTGTATTTTTTGTGTGTAATATTTACATATACATACATACATACACATATTAAATAATACAACTAATATACATATATTCTATATATATATGTATATCCATAATAACTGCATGTTGGAAATAATTCGGTATATTATTTTATTTATATAAATTTCTGCAATATTTTGTTTTGGGGAAAATACATTTCTTTTGCATTAATAGAGTGTCACTTTATTTTGCTCAGCGTGACTATGCCACAGTAGATGGCGCCACATTTTTTGTTCTAATTAGCTTTGCAATAGTTATTTCTATTTTAACATGAATGTCAATATTTTCAATTAGATATCATACAGCACAATGTTAGAGTATACACGGGCTGGTCTTTTATTATTTCATACGTTTTTTCATTATTCTTTTACAAATATGAACATAAGTTTGGCATATTAACTTTTTGTTGTCTTTACAAAATAGATTTACCGAGTTCATCAATGAGTTTTTTTGCTTTCAAAACAGTTCTACATAGTTATATAGAATTATTATTCTGCTTTACCTACAAAATATCTGATTGCGATTACATCTAATTTTTAAAAATTGTTTATAATTACTAACGCATTATTATTCACATAAATACAAAATTGCACTTTTTAAATTTTCCATTCAAATTTTAGAAAATATCAATTCTAAAAACTGGAATTAAAATTTCCAATTATAAATTATAAAATATTAACTGAATTTCAGAAAATCATATCAAAACGTCGGATATAATAATTTTAAATTTAGAAGGCATCAATTGCATCTTTAATATATAAATTTTATTCGTGAAACACAAGTTGAAATTCCAAAAAAAAACACCAAATATGTTTACATATAAAAAATGTTTACATTTTAAAAAAATATTGGCATTGGCATAATAGCTTTTCAGTAACTTCTTTTAACGATAATCGTTATCTAAACGACAAACATTTTTTTTTTTTGTTTATTCAATCGATAAAAATTTAAATTTTTAGGTTGAAATGTCGTCATACATAAATAAAAATCATAAAATGGTGAAAATATTTTGCTTTTATTAAAATACTTTTTTATATAAATAAAAAAATTAAATAGCATATTCAATTCATTATTTCATTTTCAAATAAATAAACAGAAATATTAGTACAAAAAATAAAGATATTAACCATAAACATAAAATCATCCTGTCAAACACGAAGTAGTTTGTTTTTTTCTATACTTCTTTCTGTTTTTCGCTTATTTTGACAGAGATGCCACTTGTTTACAATTTAAATAAATAGAAAAATAGAGATGTCGACTGTCGTTAAGATATCTGTACTTAGTGAATCACTTAATCCTTAGTGCAAACAACAATAGCTGTCTATATATTTTGCGATTGTCGGATCGTTGAAATTTACAGAATCGGACTACAGAAAACATTAATTTAAATTCAATGAATTTTAGAAAACCTCAAATGATATTTAAGAATTGCGAACATAAAAACTGTTACATAAATAAACGCAATTTGATGAGAATGTTATTTTTTATATATAAATTTTCACAATTTTTTTTGGATGAAAATTTGAAGTTTTTCAGAGAATAAGGAGAACAAATTATTTTATTAAAAATGTTTGGGACATTTGGTTTTTCGCGTTTGGCATCCCTAATTTGATTATTTATTATTATAAATATATTCTCTATGTGTTCCAAACATGGCAATATTTTAATAAAAAAGTTGAGAGAGCTTTTTTTGGTTATTATTTTGTTACTCCATCCGACCTATATGGCCGCAATGAAGAAATATTTGGCCAGTTAAAAGAAACTATACAGCCATCTCCAATTAGCACGATTTAATGCATGTAGCCACCCTACACAACCATTACCTTAGCAATGGAGGTTAGGACGAGCTATTTAATTAGCAAGAACTAAATTAAACGAGAAGTTATGTCATATAACCGGAAACGCATGCATATAGGTATATAACCTAAATGCTTGCCGATCAGCAACCACAATGACCAAAAAGCAAACACCGAAATAAATCCGAAATATTAAAAAAGACGAAACCAACCCAAAGAATTTGCTGAAATAATTTGGTATTAAGTTTAACAAATTGTTTACTTTTTCCAATAGTTTGTTTACATTTATTATCAATATTCAAACCGAGGTGGAGGGTATCAAAGATTCGGCACAGCCGAATTTAACACTCTTACTTGTTTTTGCTGGCTTTAGTTTTGGTCATAAGAAATGTAAATTGAGTTGCGATCTATTTTTTCCCTTATTTCTTCATGCCAAAATGTTGTTTACTTAAAAAAAAAACTTTAAAATTTGTTGCTAAAAAATATCAGAAAAAAAAAATTTTATATCAATATCAATTTTTTTTATATATTTTTATATCAAAAAAATTTATATAAAAAAATTTATTTTTTATATCAAAAACAATTTTTTAATATGAAAAAGAAATTTTTGAATATCAAAAAAAAAATTTTTAATATCAAAAAATATATATTTTTTTAAATTAAATTAAAAAAAAAAAATTTTAAATTAAATAATTTTTTACTTCCAAATTTAAAAAAGAAGGGAAAAATATTTTCACTTCAATATATTTTTTTAACAAAGTCATTAACTGTTTATTTGGAAATGGTGTTCTTTAGTGTAAACAGTTTTTTTTTTTACCCAAAAGAAAGTGCGAATAAAGATGATGTTGGTTGAAAACATGAGCGCATCGTAAAATATGCCTACTACAGCTTCACATAAGCGGCTTGCGCGTACAGCGCACACCTTAAGACCAGTTATATTTTATTTTAAAAACTATTTCTACCATGTAAGCAGATTGTTTGGATTTTAACTGGGTCGTTGTTGGTTTATTGTCGTCCGTTCATGGCTGCACTTGAGACACGTGATAGCTGTTTTAAAGGAAATGTACCGGTGCGGTTTCTCATGCTGCCGGTGCATCATCTTGAATAAGAAGCTGTAAATATATATATCACTATAACGGATAACATTTTAGTGACAAGCCAATATCAAGTATTCTTTTATTTATAAGTTTTTTCTTAAAAAGAAAAAAAAAAGAAAAAAGTACCGTACAAAATGCCATCCATTTCGCTGGAGGTAACCCCAGCTTTAGACTTCACTTGATTTGGTTGGTTTTTTATGGTTGTTATCTTGGCAGTTGTAAAAAGTAAAAGTAACCACGCATTTTTCTCTTTCTTATTTTTTTTTTATCTTTCTTCTTAAGCATAATTTAAATTTTAAAAGAAATTTTTGTTTTGGTTTTTTTTTTTTATTTTGGAAAAAATTGTTCAAGCTTTCGATTTCTGTTAGTAAAGCGGAGAGTTCTTAAGTATTTTATTCAATATAACTGGTTTCTCAAAAAGAAATGAACATTTTTTATTAAAGAAGGCAGGTCAAGAGGATTGATTTTTTGTTAAGAAATTAGAATAAATAAATAGATAATGAGTCTTAATATTTAGCATTACGAATATTATTGATAATCAATTTTGAGAAAAAGTTTTAAAATATTGATTTGTGATTGCTTCAATGTGGTGAATCGTTTAGTGTACAAAAATCTACGTTGGCATATATGTAGTGTATGCCAAAAACCTAGGTCCTGTTATCCCTAATATGTTAGAGATAATGTGATAGAAATATTTTGAAAGAAAAATTTCCAATGACAATTTTTTATTTACAACTGTAAACAATATTTATTTATACGTAGGCTAACATATAATTTATATTAAAGAACTTTGGGGTTTGTACTATAATTTCATCGAAATCAAAGCTATTTTAAATAATAAGAACAATGCATTTGAAATGTTTCATGTTTGATATTTATTACATGAGGGGCCTAGAGCACAAGGGGTTCAAGTGATTTATGTTTAATAATGAGAAAAAAGAGGTTAAACTTAAATTGTAATAAAAAATGTTAGAAGCTATCTGGAATATTACTTTTTAAGTGATACAGATCCTGACATATATTTTAATCTACCATCATTAACATATACAAATACCCAAAAATTACCTTTGAAGTAAGGAAAGTTCTATTTATACCCCTTATGCTTTAACTTTTTTTTTAAATTCTATATAAACGAACTTATAACTTATGAACTTACCTGGCATGCAAACCTATTCATGAACTACAGCTTGGTACCAACAAGGTAAATCCACGGAATCGGCTGTCCATAATGTTGTCACAATGATAGAAAAAGGCACTTGATGCCAAACAGATATCTCTCTGTACCTTCATTGATATACAGGGCGCCTTCGATAAAACGTCATAAAGGACAATTGAAGAGACCATGTTTAGAAAGAATATTTCTCCAACCATAATAAGTTTGACCCTAGAGATGCTCAACTCTAGGGCTATCACACTGAAGATAGGGAGTACGTCTAGGACCATAAGTGCCACTTAGGGCTGTCCTCAGGAAGGCATTCTATCGCCACTGTTTTGGACCTTGGGCGTGGATGAGCTACTGGTGGAACTTGAGAACTTAGGATTCAGAACCTTCGGCTATGCAGATGATCTTGTTATCTCTGTAACCGGCTTCGACGAGAGCACAATATCGGAGCATATGCAGCATATATACCCTCAATTAGTGTCAGAATAAAGAGTTATCTATGAACCCATCTAAGACCATACTGATACCCTTCACTAAACGAAGGAAACTAAGCCTTGTGAAACTAAATCTGAACGGCTTGAATAACCTGAATAAATCCCTCACATGGAACAACCACTTAGATCAAATTACCGAAAAGGCCACTAGGGCTTTATACGCCTGTCAAATGGTATTTGGTAGAACGTGGGATTTAAGACTATTTTGAAACCTATTCTGCACTTGCATGGTGGCCAAAGGATAGCGAAGGCAATCCTGAACACGGTGTACCGCATTGCCTGTGTTGGTATTACCGGGGCGAACAGAACGTGTTCAGATGATGCTATCGGCGTCATAACATTACACCATTGCATATTTCGATCATCGAAGATAAGTGCATGAGTGCCGTACGACTTCAGGATTCTGGTAGCATGAAAGACGGTGACCGAAAGGGTCACATGAGAGTCGCAAAACTCCACCAACGACCTCATGGTGAGAGTCACGGACAGAATGCTACTAAGAAAGATCTTTATCAAGGAAATTAAAACAATGATATTGGAACGGAGCTTATGGATTAGTAGGACCTGGGAACCAGAGCAGGGTTTTCATGTGTGGTTTCCAGACGGCTGAAAACAATCAAATGGGGACACGGGCGCGGGAATATTTGGTCCCAATTTTCAACGTGCCTTACCCATTGGAAAATACCCATCCATTTTCCAAACGGCGGTCTTCGCTATTTATATATATGTGTAACCGAATGTCTTAGAAGAAAGACAAAAAGAGCACTCATTTATATGCTATCCGATAGTCAGGCTGCACTAATTATGTCCTACAATGTGATGTCTAAACTCGTTTTGGATTACATCGAAGTGCTCAACCAATTGGGCAGATGCAACAAACTAACTTTAAGCTGGATTCCGGAACAAGAAGGGCCCGTCGTCCGTTCCTCGGTCCGGAACCATTCTGTGGTGTTCCAGTAGGATAAATCAAAGAAAAAATGAAGAAGTGGAGGGAATAACAAATTGCCGAACACTGGTGAAAAATCCCGGACAACGGCAAGCTAAGAGATTTGTAACTCCACCCAGTGTTCAATCGGACTACTTTCCCTTGAGAACAAGGACTTAAGGACGTTTGCGGGATTCTTTACTGGACACTGTAATACTAGATATCATCTACGAAAATAATCTAACCTATAAAAATAAAGTTTTTATTAGAACTCTTTCTTTCTTTCCTTATGCATATGAGTTTTGAATCTCTCTCTGACTGTGCGTGACTTTGCGTGACTATTTTAAAATTAATCTTGTCCTCAAAAAGTCTATGGACAAAGTTTGAGATCGATCGAATGAGGGGAAATGGGGCTTAAATCACTCCGTGACTGTGCGTGACTATGTCAAAATTAATCTTTTTTACAGCAAGCTTATCTACCAAGTTTCAGATCAATTGGATGAGGGGGAATGAGGTTGCCACATGGCAGACAGACAGACAGACGGAGAGTATGAGTTAAAGGAAAGAGTTTAAAAAGGTCAGTCTGCTACACACACATGCAAGTTCTGCGAATAGGGGTTGGAAACAACAGAACACATTCTCTATGAATGTCCAAGACTTAGTGGCAAAAGAACCCTTGCACTTGGAGGATACACTGTGTCCCCCCGGGACATACGAGATCTCATGCCAATTAGAGTAATTGGCTTTATAAAGAGCCTTTATCTTTAGGACGATCATGGGCTGCACCAAAAAGCAAACTGGTCGCAATGCGTAGAGCCATCTTAATCTAATCTAATCTAATCTAATCTAATAAAGGGTTTTTCAACAGGGACGCTACAAAAGTAGAAAAACAGGGACAGCGAAAGACGCCATATTTCTTGCCGCTCTTTTGACACTTCTCTTCAGTAAGGTTTGCCGTTTCATGACGGAAAGATATACGAGCCAACGACGAGTCGAAATTGTTAAAATTTACTACCGAAATTCGGAGTCAGTGGCCTCAACGTTACGAGCGCTACGTCCAATTTATGGTCGTCATAATCATCCTAGCAGATCAACAATTGAGCGTTTAGTGGAAAAATTTGAATCCACAGGCACGGTACAAAATATTCCCGTGCCAGTGAGACAAAGAAGTGCCCGTAGTGTCGAGAATATTGCTGCCGCTGAGGCTTCAGTTGAAGAAAGCCCAAATGTGTCTCTCACACATCGTTCTCAAGCATTAGGCATCTCTGTGACGTCGTTGTGGCGAATTTTGTGAAAAGATCTTGGCCTACATCCTTACAAGATCAAATTGACGCAAGAACTGTAGCCGCTTGACCACCAGAAGCGTCGTATGTTCGTGAATTGGGCTGAGCAACAACTTGAAAATGATTCGGATTTTCATCGAAAAATCATCTTCAGCGATGAGGCTCATTTTGGGCTGAATGGCTTCGTCAATAAACAAAATATTCGTTATTGTATACTCCATGAGTCATCATTGCATCCCGAAAAAATTACGGTTTGGTGCGGTTTATAGGCCGGCGGCGTCATTGGGCCGTACTTCTTCCGTGATGATCAAGACCAGCACGTTACTGTGAATAGGAATCGCCACCGTTCAATGATAACCGAATATTTTTGGCCCCAATTGGATGATATGGACTTGGAGGATATGTGGTTCCAACAGGACGGCGCCATAAGCCACACAGCGAATGTCACAATCAATTTATTGGAAACCAAGTTTGGAGAACGTGTTATCTCACGAAATGGTCCAGTCGATTGGCCGCCTCGGTCGTGCGATTTGACGCCGTTGGACTATTTCCTGTGGGGCTACGTCAAGTCTATGGGCTATGCCAACAAACCAGCGACGATTGATGAACTTTGTGCGAATATCGAACGTGAAATTGCAGCAGTATCGGCCGATTTATAATTGAAAACCGTCGAAAATTGGGTTCAGCGTCTGGACTTCTGCAAGCGGTGCCCGTGGTGGCCATGCAAAGGAGATCGATTTCCATACATAATGGCATCGAACGTACTTTCACAGGAATAAAGAATTTCATTGATATCCAAAACCGTTTTTGTTTTATTTAAAAAAACTTTTGTAGCGCTCTTATTGAAAAACCCTTTATATACATTGTATTTTATATATGTAGATTATATTCTATTTGTTGTAGAATCTTATTTGTAGAAACTGAATGACCTACAAAAACTCAAAGATGTGAATTGTCCTAAAATTCATATTAATCTATACGATTTGGGAATTAGTTTTTGTGTGACCAACTTGGTTAAGCTTTCACAGATTTTAATTTTCCTATTTGTACTACATTAAATGAATCTGAATTTTTATGCTCTTAATAAAAATATATTCTGAAATGTGACACAAAAGAACTATTGGGCTAGATCTAAATCTTAAAAAAAAAAAAATTATGTGATTGTGGCGTTATTAAAAGGTTAAAACCTCTACCTTCGCCTGAAACTATATTCTGGCCACGTTTCTGCTTATTAGAATCGCATTATTTGCTTTCTAACTCATTGAGTATAATTTTTAATTACAAATATTAACGCATGAAAAAGTTTCAACAAAAAAAAAAAAAAAATTAGCCAAAACTTGAATAAATTATATATAGATTTAAAATTTATTTTTTTTTTTTTTGTTAAATTTAATACTGACGACCATAACCTAAAACCAAGGTCATATCTTTGTAAAGCTACATTCAATAAAAAAAAAAAAACGATACATGCTTGATAATTGTAATAAAATCGTGCATTTTGCATGGTGATAATTTATAGATTTGTCTGAATTCGTATAGTGGTGGAGTTTTTTGTTTGTTTTGTATTAACCAGTACTGGAGTAGCATTTTTCTTTTCAAAACAAGTTTCAAATACAAAAAAAATGGCAATAAATTAAATCATATTTGTAGTTAATTTTTCAAATTGCTACCATTTCTACACAAACATTAAAACGAGTCGCGTAATGACAATAATGTGTTAATAATTCGTATTTTGAACAAAGAAAAACACTAATGACCATAAATTACATACATGCATTAAATAAATCCACCAAGATTTTGTTAAACTAATTAAACAAAATAAATAAATAAAAAATAATAAAGCTAAATAAACCGAAAAAAAAATATCACACAATTGAGACCAGTTTCAGCGATGCTATTGCGTGCGAATTAATCTTTGCTCAAAATTTGCTTAAAAAACTTTTTAAATTTTCAATTGTTTTGAATAATTTAATAACTATGACCTAATTCTTTGCGTTAAAATTTTTGTTGTTTGTTGCCTTAATTAAGAAATGTTTACCTTACTCATTTACAAGGTGAAAATTTATATTTTGTGTCTGTTTTTATTAAAAGAAGAGAAATCATTTATAAGAAGCAAGAAAAAAAAACAAGTAGTTAAATACTAGAATTAGATAAGAAAACAAACTTCAACTAATTTCAATAAAACTTTTTTTTTTCGACAGATAACAACATAAAAGAAATCGAATTATCGCGATTTCAAAGTACAACATACGTTCAGTGTTGCCAAAACTGTGGCATGAAAATAAAAAGCTAAATTTGGCCACAAAAGTTATCAATATATAAATAGACGACTGAAAAAAAAATATAAAATCCCCCACCACTCAAAACATTAGCCATTTCAAGCTACTTTTGGCCATAAAAAAAATTATATGCGTTTATAGAATTGGCCTCAGATCCAACTAATTGTGTTTAGAAAATAGGAATAAATGAAATCTGAGTGGAATTTTTATTATTTTTTTTTTGCCTGTAGATTTGAGAAAGTTTATATCGGATGTTACAGTTATATGGGGACTAAGTCTAAAAATGGACTGGTCCTAACCACATTTGAGAAAAATCTGTGTAATATTTTTGTATTTGATAGATTTAAGATAAGATCGGGATCTGTACGATAATTCGGATCTTATGGCAATTATGATTTGTATGGGGACTAGGTCTGAACATGCAGCGATTTTCATAGCGTTCGTTGTATGGTCGATAAAAGCTTATATACCAAATTTCGTCAATATATATTCATATTTGCGATCTGTAGTTGATTACAAGGTTTACATGCACACACAGGCAGACGAACAGATGGACGGGGGACATCGCTAAATCGACTCAGAAAATGATTCTGAGTATAATGATTCGGTATAATAAAAGATGGGTCTATGTCAAATATTTTTAGTAGTCACAAACATCAGCACAAACTCATTCCCTGCCCACATTGTGGTATAGGGTATAAAAAGGTACTTTTTTTTTAACTAATGCCGTTTACTTTTCTGACAAAAAATGTCGTTTTTTATTTGCACTTATTTTGAAAAGTGTATTTTTTATATATTCTGAATTCATGGCAACCTTATCTTATACATCAATCGAAAGGTATCAAAATACTGCAAAAAATTTGGATCATTCTCCTCTTTGAAGTCATAAGGGCAAAATATACAAAATA
This sequence comes from Cordilura impudica, assembly GCA_963682025.1. NCBI lineage: Eukaryota > Metazoa > Arthropoda > Insecta > Diptera > Scathophagidae > Cordilura > Cordilura impudica. The sequence goes on from OY821518.1 coordinate 111,615,111, forward strand.
AAGAGGAACAATGGGGAAATATTCTCGCACTACGGCCTGAAAAAAATCAATGGCTGGAATTTTTGCGATTTACGAGGGCTCGACATTGAGACCTTTCAATTGATGTACAATTCAGGGGTCGAATGTCGCATTCGTTATCTAAATTTTGCGATCGAAATTATTTTTTTATTTTCCAAAATAAATTACTAAGAGTAATTTTACTCTGTCACAGATATCAGTTATAGTCCATGGTTAATAGTAAAAGTGAAACGAGGTCTGACGATTGTCCGTCTTCTGTAAATAATAAACCAAAATATGAAATTTCGATTGATTTTACTCGATATCGAATACGACAATTTGCCCCCAGAATATATAAAAAATACATTTTTCGAAAAAAGTGCAAATAAAATGCGACATTTTTTGTTACAATAGAAAACGGCATAATTTTTTTAAATTATTTTTGAGAAACCCCAAAAATTGCAAAAGTTAAAAAAAAATCGCTAAAATATATTTAGATTTTGTATTTTTGGCGATTTTTGGTAAGTTATGTATACATATTTCTAGAAAAAGAATACTGTTATTCTATTTATAAATTTTTACCAGAAATATGTAAAAATAATATTTGAAAAAATCAAAAAAAAAAAAAAAAAAAAATAATCAAAAATATATTTTTAGCAAGGTTCAGAAAATACACACATGAAACATACAATGTTCTGTTCAAAAGCAGCCAACACATATCTTTATTTTCATATCAATTATGTGCGTTTCTAAATTTTCTACGGTGCCCAACACAATCATGACTGTGTTTCGTTTTAATATTTCGTTATCTACACGAACATTTTTCTATCACGTATTTTTTGTTTCGAACACACATAAACCACACAGATTCGAGTGTTGCTTTATTTGAAGTTCGTGTTCTAGGACGTGTACAGAGAAAAAACAAAACGTGTATAATAAACAGGTTCGAGTTCAGTTATATTTTAAGTCGTGTTCTGGCTCGTGTACTAAGAAAAAACAGAACATGTACAATAATTAGGTTCGAATTCAGTTATATTTTAAGTCGTGTACTGGCTCGTGTACTAAGAAAAAACAGAACATGTACAATAAACAGGTTCGAGTTCAGTTATATTTTAAGTCGTGTTCTGGAAAAATTGAAACATCAATTCGCGATCTGATACACCCCGATAAAAACGACGACTATTGTTTCAACCAAATTTATTAAAAGTTTATTGATCCATTTTTATGACTTACGTTGCAAATTGTTTACAATTGTCAAATATTTTAAAATTTTATTGGCCATTATTTTGTGATTTACGTTGAAATTATTTAAAATTGGTTTTATTGACTGGTTTTTATTTTAATAAAAGATGGTAATAAAATACTTAAGACACAAAAACTGCACACTGCACTTAAATCTTTCTTGCAGGTTTCAATCAGACATGTAAATTTTTTCGTTTCGCTATTAAAAGTTGCGTATTTTTTATAGCAAAACTTATTTCTGTTATTGCTTTCCAATTTTTTTAATTTTCACAAAATATTTGCAATTTACACAATAACACAGTACACTTATAGATCACGATCTAATGAAAACTGAACCACTTTTAATGAATAAATGATGCACGCACTCGCTATTTATTGCAAAATCAATTGCGTGAAATTGTAGCACTTGCAAGCAATTGTAACGTAAGTCATAAAAAAGGGACAATAAAATATGAAAATATTTTTTTGGGTTTATTTTATTGACACTCATTGTGTTTTTACGCAAAAAATCCCAAAAAATCATTGCGAAAAGGATTGTGCATTGACACTAATTGGTTCGCAAATTAAGGGTGGGTGATTGTGTTTTTTATGATGCAAAATTTGTTTGTGTCTAAAGTTATTTGTTACCAAAAAAAAAAAATGTTTGCAAAAGATCCTAACAACCAACAAGTGTGTCTTTTATGCCGCAAAATTGGGTTTTTCGTCTATGACACTAATTGGTTGCGAAAATAGGGATGGGTAATGCAAAAAAACCTAACAACCAACAAGTTTAACTTTTATGATGCAAAATAGTTTTTGTGTCTTAAGTATTTTATTACCATATTTTATTAAAATAAAAACCAGTCAATAAAAACAATTGTAAATAATTTCAACGTAAATCACAAAAAAATGGCCAATAAAATTTTTAAATATTTGACAACTGTAAACAATTTGCAACGTAAGTCATAAAAAGGGTCAATAAAATTTTAATAAATTTGGTTGAAACAATTGTCGTCGTTTTTATCTGGGTGTATCAGATCGCGAATTGATGTTTCAATTTTTCGCAGTACACGAGCCAGAACACGAATTTAAAATATAGCTGAACTCGAACCTGTTTATTGTACATGTTCTATTTTTTTCTTAGTACACGAGCCAGAACACGACTTAAAATATAACTGAACTCGAACCTGTTTATTGTACATGTTCTGTTTTTTCTTAGTACACGAGCCAGAACACGACTTAAAATATAACTGAACTCGAACCTGTTTATTGTACATGTTCTGTTTTTTCTTAGTACACGAGCCAGAACACGACTTAAAATATAACTGAACTCGAACCTGTTTATTATACATGTTTTTTCTCAGTACACGTACCAGGACACGAACTTCAAATAAAGCAACACTCGAATCTGTGTGGTTTATGTGTGATCGAAACAAAAAATACGTGATAGAAAAATGTTCGTGTAGATAACGAAATATTAAAACGAAACACAGTCATGATGTGTTCGGCACCGTACAAAATTTAGAAACACACATAATTGATATGAAAATAAAAATATGTGTGTGTTGGTCTAAGTTATGTTTGTTTACATATATGTACGAGTTTTTTATTCAGTGTGTGTTTTTTTCTGAACTCTGATTTTTAGGCTAATTCCATAGTGACAGACATGACATTCAGTGATCTTTCTAATTCAATATTATACAGTAACAATTTTTCATTGTTCATAAAAATATACAAAATTATGCAGATGGATCCAACCAACATATTTACCATTAGAAAAAGTGAGAAAGTATTTTTGTTATAATAATGGGGGGCAAAAAGCAATCATGACAGACGTGACAACAAACTGACTTCATTTTAGAGGATCTTTGTCTAACACAGAAAAGCTCTGAAGTTATTTGTATGATAAATAAGAAACAGTTGTTTATAGTTAATATATAAAAAACATGAATTCTAAAATAAATTATAGTAAAAAGAAGTATTTTTTAATGTAACAGACATGATACCTCCTTTATTTTCAAAATTACTTAATTCACTTTTCCTTTCTTACTGGAAAAATAGAGGCCATTGTCTATTGGCTATTGTCATATTTTCCTACCCTTTGTTTTGCAATGGTATCAATAAGGATTATTTAAATTAAAATTTTAAATTTGGACGTAAGGTTGACCTTTGAATTTTTTAAAATAATAGTACAGAGAGAGGAACTTTGTATATATGTTTACTATGCTTCTGGAGATCAACTTTATGCGATCTTAAAGAAACTACATGCAAAGAACCAAATACAGAAAGGCAGCATACCTATAATGGCTTCGACGCCCTTTCTGAATCCATATCTAGAATCCTAGAGAGTTGCCCGAATAGTGAAATCGTTTTTTCCAGCGGTTTTAATACTCATAACTCTACTTGGCTTCACCATTCGAGTCAAACAACTCCCGAAGGCCGTTACGTTGAGATGGTTATGGTTAAGCGCAACTAGTGAATCAACCACCGCACATTCCGTGCATTGAAGGGCAACGACAAAATACTCTCGACCTTTTTCTCACATAACACCCTGATAAGCATGAAGTGAAAATATTTGCACCTCTCGGTAATTCGGATCACTGCACCATTTCCGCATCCTTTCCGTACTCTGTATTTGAAAGTGTTTTAGCACCAGCTATGAAACGCTTAGTTTTTATTTACGAAAAGGCTCGTTGGGTTGAGCTCAACGATTTTTTCAAGCATTTCAACTGGAAACTTTGTTTCCTGGATAAAAATGTTGATGCTGCTACGAAAATGGTGGAAAAAATAATAGTGCTTGGTATGCGACTATTCATTCCATCAAAGCACATTTCCGCTAAACCTAATCAAAAAGTATGGTTTAACCAGCCTTGCAGAGATGCAGTCAGGTCTAGAGAAGAAGCATTCAGATATTGGCGTGAAAATAAAAATTCCGTCACTGAACTGCAACGCAAACAGGCGATAACTGAATGTGCCAAAACACTAAGGCGCCAAAAGTTTATTTACGATCAGTAGGGGTAGTAAGAGCTTTTGGTCATTTGTTAAAAGGGTAAAGAACAATGCTAGTTCTGCTATCCCAACTCTTTTAATGAATGACCAAATATTCACTGAACCCGTTGATAAGGCTAACCTTTTAGCTGAACTTCTTTCGATCACGTGCAGTTAAAAAGGTTCTTTCGGATCTCAACATTGATAAGTCTTCGGGACCGGATGGTATACCAGCACTGGTTCTGAAACAGTGATCTTCGACGCTAGCCAGTCTATTGGCCAACTTTTTCAACCTTTCGTACCGTGCTGGAGTCTTTGCCTCTTGCTGGAAAGTTGCTAATGTCCAACCAATCCCTAAAAAGGGAGCGGCTAATAACCCTGAAAAACCAATTGCAATCTGCTCTGCGTTCTCAAAGGTGATGGAGAGCATGATCAATTTCCATCTTGTGAACTACTTAGAGGCCAACACACTCTTAATGATCGACAGTATGGCTTCCGTAGAAATCGTTCCACGGGAGACCTGTTTGCTCTACTTTCTGAGCGCTGGAGTCGATCCATTCGCAATTTGGCGAAAGTAAAGTGGTTGCTCCGGATATTTGCAAGGCATTCGATTGTGTGTGGCACGGTGCATTGATATCAAAGCTTTTGGGGTCGGTAATGACTTCTCTCGATTTATATCGAGCTTTTTAGAGACCGAACAATACGTGTTGTTATTGATGGGGTCTCATCTAATGAGTTTCAGCTTAGTTCAGGGGTACCCCAAGGTTCCGTTCTTTCTCCTTCTCTTTTCCTTATCTTGGTCAAACTTTTAATTCTATATACTCTTTCGCAGATGACAGCAGCATTTGTCATTCAGTTTTCTTTAATTGTAGGCCAAGCCTCTTGGCCTTTACAATGAATGACACACCCAATCAAGACCTGTTAACAATCTCCGAGTGGAGTAAAGCGAATAGGGTTGGTTTTAATGCGTTGAAGACTCAATGTTGTATGTTGACCCATAGGGCCATGGATTCAACAATGTCATCTGTATATACATATATTGGGGAATCGGATACTCTTGATGTTCTAGGCCTGAGAATTCAAAGTGATGTTCGTTGAAACGAGCATGTTTTTGAAGTGCCGAAAAAAGCCTTCAAGTTTCTTGGTTTTCTAAAACGGTTCAAAAATTACTTCACTCCTTCTGGTCTCCATAAAATCTATACCAATCACATCCGATCGAAAATGGAATACAACTCCCATATATGGGCAGGAGCTTCAAAGTCTATTTTGGAGCTACTGCAATGACAGTAGAGTATCCAAATCTATTGCTTCATTGGAACATCGTCGGAATGTGTGTTGTGTAACACTGTTCTATAGATATTACCATGGGGAAAGTTCTTCTGAGATTAGCCAACTTATTCCAAGTGCCCGCTTCTCTAGTAGATCACAGCCGTTTGTAGTTTATTGTCCAGTTGACCGCACAACGCATTACAGAGAGAATTCGTTTATCAGTCGAACTAGTCATATGTGGAATAAACTCTCCTGACAGTTATAATCTAATAAAATTTAAATCAAATATCCACAAACACTACTCCCTCTCTCCTCCTTCCCATAACCTATTTTCCTGAAATCAACACACTGCACTGCATTTGTAGGGGGCATCCCCTGAGTGTTGGTTAATTTAAAAAGAAAAGAAAAAAACCATGACATGTGCACTGAACTATTTTTGGTTCGGTAATTAAATGCAATTTGTTTCCACCAACTTTTCCTTTGCTATTGCCCGGCGCTCTCCAGAACGAGACTTCGAACATTTGCATCGCCGTTTCTTCACGATCTCTCTGATCTCTCAAAGGTGGAAATTTCACACATCAGGGGGATTCATCAGTAGCTCAAACTGGTTCTGCGGTGGGAACTGAGGGGAACACCTATTCGTCCCGTGGTATCACAACGGACCCCAGAGTCTAAGTGTGCTTTTCCTTTGGATTAGCAGCCACTTCTAACCTAACCTAATCTAACCTTCCACCACTCTGTAAATTTAAAATTTTTAAGATAAATTAGTATCTTAAATATAATAAAGCTCAGCGATGCCAAATTAGAGTTTTTCGCGCTAGATGTAGCGATTTTTGACAACCCAAAAATCGAGTTATTTTCCACTTATTTGTTAAAAAGGGCTAAGTTGGCGCTTTCCGTTTGCCTTTTTAAGTATTTTTCTTATCATCTTTTAAATAAATTTCATCTTGAACGAATTTTTATATTATGATGTACTTGGTTGGTCTTAATTTTAACAAATATATAGTGAAAAGATTAACAAGCGGATAATTGTATCAAGGGAACAATTTGAAGGATGAGGTCAACTCTAAACTTTAGAAGTTATTATTTAAAAATTGCTTTTTTTGGCAGTGCTATTGTAGAATCGGGAAAAAATATGATCAAACAAGTGTTGACAGTATAAAAATTTTTTTATTTATTAGGTAAGAGGTAAATTCTCATCTAATTTTAAAACAATAAAAAAGCTGTTTTGGATTGAAATACATAACTTCAAAAAATCAGACAATGAATATACGTTTTTTTAATAAAATAAGTTTTGTTATATATATTGCCATTTCATACATATTAAATATGAACTAAAAAGCAGAGTTTAGAAAAAAACACACACTGAATAAAAAACTCGTACATATATGTATGTAAACAAACATAACTTAGACCAACACACATATATTTTTATTTTCATATCAATTATGTTTGTTTTTAAATTTTCTACGGTGCCAAACACAATCATGACTTGTGTTCGTTTTACTATTTCGTTATCTACACGAACATTTTTCTATCACGTATTTTTTGTTTCGATCACACATAAACCACACAGATTCGAGTGTTGCTTTATTTGAAATTCGTGTTCTGGTACGTGTACTGAGAAAAAACAGAACATTTACAATAAACAGGTTTGACTTCAGTTATATTTTAAGTCGTGTTCTGGCTCGTGTACTAAGAAAAAACAGAACATGTACAATAAACAGGTTCGACCCTTTTTTTATGACTTACGTTCAAATCCACCTATAGAATCGACTAATTCGCCTGAAAAAGCTTTGGCACTTTTCTTAGAGGAAACAAATAACTTGAAAACATTAACCTCCGTCTCTGATGATAAAAATTTGAATGTCATTTCCGATTTCGACTAACGATGGTGGATGGAGCTGTACTTAATGTTTTAACAGAAAATAGAAGCAGTTCGTCGTTTTTTGTTTGTTGTGCCATATAACAGACAGACAGGTCAAAAGTCGGGACATCAGAATTCGTTTTAAGGGTATGGTTCCTTGGGCAAAGTTTCTTATTTTGATCCCTAGAATATGATTTTCCTTGTCACTTAAACGATTTTTTTGCCTCTCTACAAATCGACCCGCCCTAATCCTCACATACATTTTTTCAAAATGTGTCTTCTTAAAAAAATGTTATTTTCTTTTCTTCATAATTTCCTCTTCTTAAAAAAGTACATTTTCAAAAAAGACATATCTTTCTTAAAAATTTACATATTTCTAAAAAAAAAAGTACCTTTTCTTAAAAACGAAAATTTTTTTAAAAAAAGTACTTTTCTTAGAAAAGAAACTATCATTAAAAAGTTAATTTTCTTTAAAAAAAAACGTCTTTACTTAAAAAAGTACTATTTCTTAAGAGAAGCTACTTTTTTAAGAAAATGTACTTTTTAAAGCAATGGTAGTTTTTTTAAGAAAATTTACTTTTTAAATGGTAGTTTTTTAAGAAAATGTACTATATTTGGAAAAGTTACTTTAAAAGAATAGATACTTTTCTAAGAGAATGTGTTTTTAAGAGAATGTGTTTTTTTAAAAGAAAAGGCACTATTTTAGAAAAGGTACTTTTTTAGAAAAGGTACTTCTTTAGAAAAGGTACTTTTTTAGAAAGGGTACTTTTTTAGAAAAGGTACTTTTTTAGGAAAAGGTACTTTTTTAAGAAAATGTACGTTTTTAAGGAAAGGTTTTTTTAAAAAGGATGTTTTTTTTTAAAGAAAATTTTCTTTTTTAAGAAAAGGTAGTATTTTAAGAGAACTTACTTTTTTAATGTATATTTTTTAGAGACAAGGTACTGTTTAAGTTTTTTTGATGAAAGACACTTTGTAAGAATATACATTTCATAAGAAAATTTACTTTTTTAAGGTCCTTATTTAAGAAAATGTAATTTTTTAGGAAAAGGTAAATTTTAAAGAATATGTATTTTTATAAGAAAAGGGACTATTTCTAGAACAGGTACTTTTTTAAGAAAAGTAAATTTTTTTAAGAACACACACATTTGAGAAAAGATACTTTTATAAGAAGAGCAACTTTTTAAAGAAAATTTACGTTTTTAAGAGAACTTACTTAAAAGAAAAAATATACTTTTTGTAAAAAAGGTGCTTTTTTAAAACGGCATGAAAATGTATTTTTGTAAGAAAATGTACTTTTAAAGAAAATGTAATTTTTTAAAAGAAGGTACTTTTTTAAAAAAATTTACTTTATAAAGAAAAGTTACTTAAAAAGAAAAGGTAATTTTTTAAGGAAAAGCGTTTTTTATGAAAAGGTACTTTTTAAAAGTTACTTTTTAGGAAAAGGTACTCAGTTAAGAAAACATGCTTTTCTAAGAAACGGTCCCTTTCTAAGAAAATATGCTTTTTTAACAAAATAATGTTTTTCAGGAAAAGCCAAATTCATTAGAAAATTTACTTTTATAAGTTAAAGTTCTTTTTGAAGAGAATGTACCTTTTAAAAAAAGGATTTATTTAAAAAAAAGGACTTATTCAATCGATATGGCTAGTTTGTGGAGGAAGGGCGTTTTCTCTCATTTGATATCATTCCCGTATGGTCAAGTTTGTTACTGTAACTTACACTTTATTAGTTTTAAGACATAACATTATAATCTTAACTTTTCTTTATTATACAATTTTAGATTTTTGTTCAAAAATAAGTCTCCATAAATAATAAAGTAAATTTAAATAAAATGCAATTTTCAAGTATATGTACGTTTTTAAGAAATTCACATTTTTAGAGAAGTTTGTTTTTAAAAAAGTACCTTTTTTAAGGTAAGTACCTTATATTAAAAAAGTAATTTTTCTTAAAAAGTACCTTCTCTAAGAAAGTAATTTTTCTTTTAAATCAGCCTTTTCTTTAAAAAATATATTTTCTTAAAAATTTATCAATAATGGAAAAACTACAATTTCTTTAAAAATACCTTTTGTTAAAAAAAATAAATTTCCTTAAAAAACAAAATTTCTTAAAAATTACTTTTTCTTAAAAAAGTACATTTTCCTAACAAAGTAAATTTTCTTAAAAACATAAATTTTCATACAAAAATATATGTTTAAACACTTTCTTTTAACTCATTCTGTCTGTTTGTCGGCCATGGGACAACCCACTCCCCCTCATCCAATTGATGTGAAACTTGGCCCATAGTCTTGTTGTGACTGTAGATTAGATCACGCACATAGTGATTTAAAACGGAGTGATTTAAAACCCATTTCCCCTTATCCGATCGATCTTAAACTTGATCGATAGACTTGCTGTGAAAAAAGATTAACTTTGACATAGTCACGCGCAGTCACGGAGTGATTTAAACCCAATTTTCCGTCATCCGATCGAGATGAAACTTTATCTTTGTCTATAGACTTGTTGTGGCCAGAGATTAATTTTAAGATAGTCACACACAATCTCGCATAGTCACGGAGTGATTTAAATCCCATTTCCCCTCATCCAATCAATCTGAAACTGGGTCCACAGACTTGTTGTCATCAAATTTTAACTTAAAGATAGTTACGCACAGTCACGGAGTGATTTAAACCCCCCATTCCCCCTCATCCAATGAATCTGAAACTTGGTCCATAGATTTGTTGTGACAAAAGATTAATTTTAAAATAGTCAAGCAAAGTCACGCACAGTCACTGAGAGAACAAAATCCATTTCCCATCATCCAATCGATCTGAAACTTTGTCGGTATACTTGTTGTGAAAAACAGATTAACTTTGCCTAAGTCACGCACTCACGCATAGTCACGTACAGTCACGGAGAGATTACAACCCATTTCCCCTTATCCGATGAAACTCAATGTGATTCTTTTATATTTACACTGAATGCACTGAAAACATAAGACTTAAAAATTTTATGCATAAGGGTACGATTATTTTTCAAAAGTATATTTTTCTTATAAAAGTATGTTTTTCTTAAAAAGCTACATTTTCTTAAAATAGTACGTATTCTTGAATTTGAATTAAAAAAGTATCTTTTCTTCAAAAAGTACCTTTTCTTAGGAAGGTACATATCCTTAGAAAAATACATTTTCTTAAAAGTACAATTTCTTTTCAAAAATGTCTTTTCTTAAAAAACTGCCTTTTCTTTAAAAAGTAATATTTCTTAATTACCTTTTCGTAAGAAAGTGCATGTTCTCTTGAGATTAATGTTCAAATGTTTGTAGGTCTATTCACAAATCAATCGTGTGTACGGTACAATTGGCACAATTCATTTTCCGTCATTATTTTAAACATTTGAACCACAGGAAAACAATTATATCACAGCATATAAATAAAAAACACCTCTCAGTTGTTTTAAAATTTAATTTTACTCTACCAAACTCACCGTTTTTAACCAATTTTTTTTTTTTTTTCTTTAATCAATTAATTTTAACCGTTATTTTATTATGTCATGAAATTACTTTTCATCTATGCCATATTTCGAAGACATGGAGTGAACTTAATTTTTTAACCATCTACTAAAACTCAAATAATTAAAAAGCAATTTAATATTTGTTAAATAAAAAACAAACATTCGTAATAAACACAGTACAAAATAATAACTAACACACATACATACATGTATGTATGTACATAAATTCAACTTAGTTTTTAATGATGACTGTTTTTTCAATTTGTGTTTATTTTTTAATTTTATATACCCAGCAGTGTTGTTAACATTTTGATACAAAAATCCGCAAAACAAACCTAATTTGTCCGATATCTACATATATGATAATTTGGATCTTATGGCAAATTTAAGTCGATTTCGTAGAGGTCATTTAAATATGCACCGATTTTCACCAATATCAATAGCGTTCATGCTATGCTATATTCATATTTGCAACCTGCAGTCTGATTACTAGATTTACATGGCAACACAGACAGACGGATAGATGGACAGATGGACGGACGGATAGCTAAATCGAGTCAGCATTCATTTTTTAAGATTTTCATATCATCGAAGCTCGTTAAAATCGATTTTTTCTATAATTTTCCATAAAAAAAAAATTATTTTTTTACTCGACGGCCGAGTAAAAAATCTTAGAACATAAATGTTGTTTGCCAGTCAGAGCTAAAAAGCGCTAGTTTTGGTAGAAAAAGCTTTTAAGTTATCAACACTGCTACCAAGCATCAACAACAAAAAAAAACTGTGTGAAAAAATGTTTTCATTTTAATGTTTACACAAAATATATAAACCAGCTTACCACCAAAAGTACATCTAGAAAAAAAGTAATATCTAACAATTGTCGAGACCAAAAAATAAAAAAGTATAAAAAAATAATTTTTTGTAACTGCAAAAAAGGTACTAATGTGAATCGTAAATATTTCATGGTAACAGCAGAAAGGTGGCTACATTTCTTTACCATCATTAATCATTAAAAAAAACCACTAGTAGTAAACAAATAAAATCATAAAAAGTTAATACGATTTTTTATGGCTAACAAACTACAATACTTCACTCTAGTTTATTTATTGGAAATAAAAACAAAACCTATGCAATAATTAAATCAGTCGCGCGGATATCAATAAAAATGCTCAGAGTAAGAGAAATTTTTTTCTTTATAAAAATCTATGTGATTCCTTAGAATATATAGAGAATTGTAGCGAAAGAATTTTTTTGCTATGAATTTCAACATATTAGTGGGGAGCAATAGCGCTTTGTGCAATGTTTGTTTAACCTACTCTAATAAAAGTGATTTCGTGTCCATTTTTCTAACTGTATATTATAGTTGATGAAAATAATTTTTTAAGAAAAATCAATTTTTTCAATTATTTTGCTCTACAGATATTAGTTTTCGAGATATATGTAAGAGATTATATGCTTCCTGCCTAAATTTAAAATTTTCCATTTGGCAACCCTAAAAATAGTAACAGCCTAAAAATAAGCGCTATTGCAGCTAGAGGGCACTATGTCACTTTGTTTTCGTTTTTCTCTACGAAGCTTAGTTTTCGATTTTATGTTCCCGCTAAAATTAGAAACAACATATCAGCAGACAAAGTTAGTCAGTTATGTAATTTTTTGCACGAAATATTTTTTTTATCTCTACATCCCACTTAAATTTTTTGAACTCTCTCAGTTTTCAGCCAATTTTAGATTTTCGAACGAGTTTTGAAAGTGGATTAGAATAAAATAAATGTGCAGAGTTGGTCACAAAAATTTTAAAAATATTTCTTTAGACACAAAAATGTTTCAATAAATATTCTTAAACTGCAATTTATTAGGTATAAAATAAATCTTCGTTAATTTCAACTTGATAATTGGCAAATTTACGGAACTTTTTGTAAACATTTAAATTCAGAGATGCCTTCAATGTCGCTTGAGTTGGTAGAGTTCATGGAATTGGCACTCTTAAGGAAGTTACTTTCTTATACCTTTTGTCATGAAAGTCACAGATACAAAAGTTATTTTTTATTTATTTTTTAGCACAAATAAAAATTATTTTTTAATTTTGTTCGGGCAAATATAAAAATATTTACTTGAAGTGAATTTTAACTGTCAATATATTTTTTTAGTCGATTTCTCAAAACAATTCACACATTTTTTTTTATATCAGCTCAAAAAAATAAAAGTAAAACAAATAAGAATATTATATTCAAAATTATAGTCAAATGTAAGGAACCTCCGATTAATATTCAATAAGACACCACATCTTGCAATTATCGGTTGTTGTTGCTGGTGTTGCGGATACTGATAGTTGCTGGTGACGCGGGTACTCATGGTTGCTGATGTCGAGTACTCATGGTACTGATGTTGCTGGTATCAGTCGTTGCTCCCTATCCTAGCTACTCTATGCTCCAGGGTGGATGTAATACAACAAAAAGTGAACGAATGTAATTCGCCCCCATTCGTTTGTTGAATGTAATTCAGCCCCTGCACTTATGAATCACCTGCCTCCTATCGTGGGCTTGGGTTCATCCAAGCCACGGAAGATTGTAATTCGCCCCTAATCTGAGCTAGATATAATCCACGAATTGATCAGGAAGCCGATTATATGTAACCAGTGATGAACCTTGGAAGTAGTTTTACGATCCAAATACCGACTAGGGAAGACTGGGCCGCAGATTCTGTTATAGACAGGGCTACGATCTCAGTGTATACCGATGGTTCCAAGTTGGAAGCGGGTACAGGGTCATAGGACTACTCTGATCAACTTGACATTCAGATATCTCGGAGAATTCCTGACAAATGTAACGTTTTTGAGGCCGAGATGCACGCAATTCTAATAGTAACGAAAATAATTCGGGAGTGGGATATGCTTTCAAAGCTCTGAAATCGGGGACCGTTAGATCGAAGTGTATGAGGGAATGTATCAGGTTCCTCGACCAAATCCGGCAACACACCGTGAGATTGATCTGGGTTCCAGGACATATTGGGGTTAAAGGAAACGAGCTGGCTGACGAGTGTGCATGGAAAGGCTCAGATTCTTTAAGCGGGACGATAGACACCAATATTAGAATCTCTATCCGAGCTATCGAATCTAATTAAAGAGGCAGCTGAATTAACGACAAGGTGGGCAGAACTGACCTCTTGTAGAATATCCCAGATCCTATGGCCCTTGGTAATTCACGGAGAACTTCTTGAGGGAATCTGGCTGGTTCAGGAGGGACGCATAGCGGACGAAAGCTCTTTTTCAATTTTGCTTTTCTTTTCCATACTCCTTGCATTTTCTATCTATACTTTAAAATCTCTTTTCCTATCTCTACCTTCCGACACTTTCTAAAGGGTAGCACAATGGGCCATATGACCTCCGACTGTACTCGACTTCGGGCGGGCAACCCATCTAACCTAACCTAACCTAATCCAGCTTCTGACACTACCTCACCTGGGCCTGCGCTTGTGTGCACCAATTCCCTCACATGGTACAAAAAATAGAAAATGAAAATTTATGCCTTACCGGTTTTTCTCCGAATTTATCCGATGAGTTCCACCTGGGGATTTTTGTAGAACTTCGCGTAGGGATCCAACTTTGCTAAGGCAATAACAGGATATAGAAAGTAAGCACAAGCCCAATTTTATTGGTAAGGTTATTAATTTGTGACGTTTAGGTATGAAAAAGTTAGCTTAGGTTAGGTTAGGTTGAAAAAGAGGGGCCATGTATACACATAGCTGATATCCGTTTTACCCGGATATACACTTAAGCCAGAAAGTCGGCTTGTTGTGCGCTCTACATCCTCGTGCTCATCCGTTAATCTACTCCTTATTTAACTTAGGAGTTCGGTCTCGATAGCAAATCTCCTGAGTGCTTTCCAGCGTATCCCCCTAAGAGCCGCTAGGCCTGGTATGATGTCGTTGGATAAATATCTGACCCTTGTTCCGGCAAATGCGGGACAGTAACAAAGGTAATGTTCTAGGGTCTCGTCATCCTCTCCACAAGCTCTGCATGTGGCCGATTCTGCCCGTCCTATACGATATAGATGAGCCCTCAGTTCAGAGTGTCCAGTGAGGATCCCAATAATCCTACTCAGTTCCCTTCTATTTAGACTAAGGATTTCCTTAGTCTCCGAAGTGTTTGGAGAGCCCCATAGTATCTTCGTAGCCTTACCCACGTCAGTTTCCTCCCAAATTGAAGTGTGTGAATTGGCTGCCCACTCCGATAGTTTCAATTTGAGAGCCTGGAAAGGTATTGGGTTTTCCAAATTGAAACCCTCCAGGAAAGAACCCTTCCTGGCCAGTTCATCTGCAGTCTCGCTTCCCATTATACAACTGTGTCCTGGGATACAAATGATTTCAAGTCTACATCTTGTAGTGAAGTTTGCAATTTCTTCCTTACATCTGAGGACAGTCCTTGATCTAGTTTTGTCCGAGGATATCGCCTGATAGCCGCTAGACCGACTGAAAATATTTTTACGTCTCCGGGGATTGGGATTGTCCGTACGTCAATAGATCTTATGCCTTCCGTTATCGCGACCACTTCGGCCTGAAAGACAGAGTTGTGGTCCGGAATGCGTAGTTATGTATATGCCATTGGAACGGTCCTCATCATAGAAACCTATACCAGTCCTACCATGCAGACTAGATCCGTCTGTGTAGTAGTGTGACCCTGGAAGGTTTCGTAGAAAATTTCCGTTCAACCAGCTTTCCCTGTCAGGTATCCTTATACTGCAGGGTATGTTTGTCGACACTTCCGCGATTCTATCACAGCTAAAATCCACTGTGTTGAATTCCGGTATCTGGTCCAATATTATTTGGTGTCTGGTCATATGGTCGGTGATGTATTCCCCTGTTACTCTTAGCCGTAACATGGCCAGGGCTGCCTCATATTTAGTTCTAATCTCGATCGGGTGTATAGATAGAATCGTCTCTAAAGCCCTCGTAGATGTAGTCCGTATTGCGCCACTGAGTCCTATGCAGCAGAGGCGTTGTATCTTTTGGAATGGTTTAATATAGCATTTCCTGTTCATTGATGTCCATGTGACTACGGATGCGTAAGTTAGAATTGGTCTGACGACGCTTATGTAAAGCCTATGCGTCATCCTTGGGTTTAAACCCCATTTTGAACTTATAGCTCTTCTGCAAATGGCCCATATCCGGGGAGCCTTCGCGACTTTGCTCTCAATATGGTCCTTCCAAGTGATCTTTTTGTCGAGAATCACCCCAAGGTATTTCACCGTTTGTGTGATTCCTAGTAAAGAGGCATATTTCAGTCTTTTCCGGGTTCACATTTAATCCCCTTGGTTGTGCCCAATCGTATGCTATTTCGAGTGCATCCGATGCCCTCCTACATAAATTTCTAGGATATTTTCCCCTTAACAGTATCGCTACATCGTCTGCGCAGCAGACAAGTTGGAACCTTATTGGTTAGAATCCTTAGAAGACTGTTTATAGTGGTCACCCAGAGAAGGGGGGATAGAATTCCCCCTTGAGGTGTCCCACAACAAACCTTGTCTCTTATTTTAATGCCACCAACCTCGCAACTTATCCGTCTATTCCCTAGCATGTGACTGATCCAGGCTTTGATATCCCAGTCGATGTCGAATCGTTCTAGGGATTGTAGTAGCGTATTTGTTGATACATTGTAAAAAGCTCCTTCTATATCAATGAATATGGCTAGTGTGAAGATTTTTAGATCATCTTTCGATGTTGTGAACTACTTCATGAAACGCAGTTTCTACTGAGCGTCCCTTTAAATAAGCGTGTTGTTTGAACTTCAACAGCTCATTTGGGATTTGAGATTTAACCATGTTATCGACTATTCGCTCCATGGTTTTCAGTAGGAAGGATGTAAGACTTATCGGTGGATAGGCCTTTGGGTTCGCGTAGCTTTCCTTTCCCGGCTTTGGTGTGAAGACCACTTTGACCTCCTGCCATGCTCTGGGGGTGTACGCAAGTTGAAAAAGTTCGTATCTAATGTTTTTTTATAGGGATTAGGTCGAAAAATTTAGCATTTATGATCATATTAAATAAAGCCACTTACTTTTCTCAACAACATATATAAACCAAGTTTGAAAAAACTTGTAGAATATTTTCTTTTTTTTATAGATTTAAGTGAAGATCGGGCAGTTGCTTTATACGGGGACTATAACTAAAAATAGTTCTACCGAGTTTTTTTCTTTTTTAGTGGGTATACGAGTAATACACACACATACACCAAATTTTATCGATATATATTCATATATTGTTCTCGAAGAACCAATACAGTGTGAAACGGTGCATTATCATAATGCAAAAACGAAGAATTGTCTGCCCATAATTCTGGAATAGCTTTTGTCAAAGGACGCACAAATATCAAGTCATATTCCTTGTTTAAAAGTTTAGCCCGGTAGAAGGAATTCTTAATACACCACACTACGACTTTGGAGTGATCTCTTCGGTATTGTTTAAACTTTTGCATGGTAATTGCATTATGGGTAAATTGTTTCGGGGTCATAGGCATACTTTTAACACTTGTCACCCCCCTAATGATGTAATTCCTTTCGTTATAGTAGTCAGATAGCATTGTTTCAGGGATATTAATGCAATGCTATTTTTCAAAAAGTTTTGTGCTTTTGAAACCAGAAGCGATTAAACGCATTTGAGGCTGAAAATAAAACTTAAAAAATGTTGTTGACTGATCCTTTCGCAATGTCAACAGTATTATCAAGATCTATAATTGACAATCGAATATTTTCCACAACCTATTCTTTGATTTCCTTGTAATGTTGATCATCTGTTGATGTTTTCTTCCTTTCCGCGTCGCTCTTAGTCTTCCATGTTTTCACTGACTCAGTACCGCTGGTAAATTTAACTTTTCTGCAGAAGAAATTTTTAATCTGCATCAAAAATTTGATTAACTTCTTTGTTCAACAAAATCAGAGAATATAGTTTTACATTTATCATTTATCTGGGCTATAAAAGAAAATTTTTTTTATCGCTAATTAAGAAAAAATGTACTTTCTACTGCTGGACGAAGGAAAGGAGAGGCAAATTGGGGACATTAGACATTTCATCATGATAATGCTGATATCCATAACACACGCTTGATAAAATCTGGCCCGGCTAACCATCAGTCCATACCGCAATCCAATATAATACATTTGGGGAATACTTTCTTGAAAAGCATTTGAAGAAAGATAACAGTTTGTAGCAACAAAACAGATCAAAGAGTGAATTATGAAGGAATGGACGGAAATTATCCTAACCGTTGTTCAAACGCTTATATCTGTGTCCCATAGAATAGCATACGTTTTAATGGAGAGATAAGTTGCCATACAAACTATTTATAAAACAAAATCATTTTAAGAAAATTTTAATTGCAACGACTACTATGAATTTTATAGTATAATAATTTAAGTACCAATTTTTACTAAACTGTCTCCTATAATTTTATCAAATAAAAATTGGTTTTCACCACTACTTTGTTCAGTTTCGTTTTTAATCTATACTTAGCTTTGATTCTTCTACTTACTGTAGATTAATAGTTATGTTAAAATCTCTTGCCGACAGTTTGAATCGGTATCAAACGAAAGCGCAAACCATAAAATATCGTTTAATGGTCTTTGTTTCTTCTATTTTCTTTTCCCTCTCTCTTTCTGTTCGAATTAGAAATTATACATTTTTTTTACAAAGTCTTTAAAAAAAATGTGTCATATTAATAAAAAACATATCAATCTGATAGATGGATTTGTAATAAAATTTTGTTTCACAAACGTCAATATTAAAGTCGTGACACAACCGCCTGCATAGAAACATAATTACCTCTCTCTCTCGCTCTCTCTTCTAATTAGAATTTGCACTTTAAATTCTAGAAAATTCTTTAATTTCTTAACCTCAAGACCATTACAAAATCATACCGAAAAAACGAACGTAGTTCATATTTCCAATTTACTATGTTAAATAAATGTAAATGCCTGTGCATATGCCTGTCTGTTTTTAATGCATGCGGAACGAAAACAAGTTCAAACTTATGAATTAATAAAAAATAAAAAATCTATATGTATTCCAAATTGTATTCCTCAAATACAAAAACTCTTTGGATGAATAACTTTATGGTTTAGGTTAATTGTTTAAGCCACCAGCGTTCCAAAGTGTTGTGTTGAATGAATGAATGAACGAATAGCGTTAGATTAAAGCATTTTCAGTCCGTAATTGTAATTGGAATTGTATAAAAAATTGTTCAATTCATTGGTGTATAATTACAGAAAAATGATTGCAAACCATCAACATTTAACAATAACAGCAACAACAACAAAATTCAAAATAAAACAACACCATATCATAATAAACAAAGTTCGCTTTGCAATTACATACGTGGGTTGATTGATAATTGGACAGTATTAAGAATTTTTTTGAAAAATCAAAATAACATTTGGATCTAATTATATATGATTATACCTGGTACGAGAACAATTTTATAGTATAACGAGAAATAAAATTTGTATCGGTATCTATTTCTGGAACTGTGGACAACAATACATATCCCTTATTGATAAATATGTATCTGGTAGCATAAGGCGCCTAAACGCCCATTGACACCCATCGATCGTACAAAAAATATATAATCTGATGTATGCTTTAATTAACAATTGAAACACAAAATGCGATTTCACATTTTACCAGGAATGCATCTTACCCTTCGATTATAACTTAAATCTTCCATGAGGCAACACAAAGTATTTTTTAAGAAAAGTACTTAAAAAAATACTTTATTAGGAAGAGGCATATTTTATGATAAGATACTTTTTTATGAAAATTACAGTTTTATGTTAAAGTATATTTTGTGGAAAGGTACTATTTTAAGAAAATGAATTAGAAAAGGTACTTTTTTGGAAAAGATGATATTTTTGAAGAAAATATCCCTTTTTAAAGAACACTTACTTTATTTGAAAATGAAGTTTTTAAAATAAAGGTACTTTTTTATGAAAAAGCATTTTCTTAAGAAGATAATTGCCTAAAGAAAATAAACTTTTGTAAGAAAATGAAAAAGCATTTTCTTAAGAAAATAATTTCTTAAAAAAAATAAAATTTTGTAAGAAAAGGCGCTTTTTGATAGAAATGTGCATTTTGAGAAAAGATACTATTTTAAGAAAATATGCTCTTACTTTAAAAACAAATTACTTTTTTTAAGAAAAGGTTATTTTAAAAGAAAAAGCACATTTTTATTTACTTTTTAGAAGAGAAGGAAATTTTTTTTAGAGAAGTTACATTTGTAAGAAAAGGTACATTTAATAAACTGTACTTTTTTCAAGAAAAGATACTTTTTTCAAATTTATGTTTTAAGAAACTTTTTTTAAGAAAAAAAATTTTTTCTTAGATAAAGTTCTTTTTATGGGGAGGTACTTTTTAACACAATGTACTCTTTTTAGGAAAAGGTACTTTTTTAAGAAAACATAGTTAAAGAAAAGGTAATTTTTTAAACAAACGTACTGTTTTAGGGAATGGTACTTTTTTAATAAAAGGTACTTTTTAATAAACGGTACCTTTTTATAAAAGGTACCTTTTTATAAATGGTAATTTTAATGAAAAGTACTTTTTTATAAAAGGTACTTTTTATAAAAGGTACCTTTTTATAAATGGTACTTTTTATAAAAGGTTCCTTTTTTATAAAAGGTACTTTTTTTATTAAAGGTACTTTTTATAAAAGGTACTTTTTTATAAATGGTACTTTTTATAAGAGCTAATTTTTTATATAAGGTACTTTTTAATAAAAGGTACTTTTTTAATAAAAGGTACTTTTTTAATAAAAGGTACTTTTTTAATAAAAGTTTCTTTTTTATAAAAGGTGTTTTTTTATAAAAGGTACTTCTTTAATAAAAGGTACTTTTTTAATAAAAGGTACTTTTAATTTTATGGTGATATTTTAATAAAAGGTACTTTTTATAAAAGGTACTTTTTCATAAATGATACTTTTTATAAAAGGTTCTTTTTATAACAGGTAATTTTTTATAAAAGGTACTTTTTTATAAAAGGTGCTTTTTTATAAAAGGTACTTTTTTATAAAAAAGGTCCTTTTTTATACAAAAGGTACTTTTTTATAAAAGGTTCCTTCTTATAAAAGGTTCCTTCTTATAAAAGGTGATTTTTTTAAAAGGTTCTTTTTGAATAAAAGGTACTTTTTTAGTAAAAGGTACTTTTTATAAAAAGGTACTTTTTTAGTAAAAGGTACTTTTTATAAAAAGGTACTTTTTATAAAAAAAGGTACTTTTTCATAAAAAAATTTACTTTTTTTTTATAAAAAAGGTACTTTCTTAATAAAAGGTTCTTTTAATTTTAAGGTAATATTTTTATAAAAGGTACTTTTTAAGAAAAAGTACTTTTTTTATAGAAGGTACTTTTTTAATTAAATGTACTTTTTTAATAAAAGGTACGTGTTTAATAGAATGTACTTTTTTAAGAAAAGGTGCTTTTTTTAATAAAAGGTACGTTTTTAATAAATGTTACTCTTTTTAATAAAAAGCACTTTTTTATACATGTAAAGGTACTTTTTTGAGAAAATATACTTTTTTAAGTAAGCTTACATTTTAAGAAAACGTATTTTTTTTTTAAGAAAAGTACTTTTTTATAGAAAGGTACATTTTAAAAACGGGTACGTTACGAGGAAAAAGCCCTTTTTTAAGAAAATGTAATATATGAAAAGTTACTTTTTTAAGAAATTGCACTTTTTTAAGAAATTGTAGTTTTTTAGAAGTAGTTTTTTAAATAAAGGTACTTTTTTAAGAAAACGTTATTTTTTAAGAAAACTTTTTAAGAAAACGTACTGTTTAAGAAAGGTACTTTTTATGGAAAGATGTATTTCAAAGACGGGTATTTTATGAAGATTTAATTTTTGAAGAAAATGTACTTTTTTCTAGAAATTGTACTTTTTTGGGAAATTGTATTTTTTAGGAAAGCGTAGTTTATAAGAAGCAGCATTTTTAAATAAACGTACTTTTTTAAGAAAAGGTTAAAATTCCTTTTTAATAAAAAAAGACAGGTTTCCAAGAAATTAAAATTTTTTAGCACAGTCGCTTTCTTAACAAAATACTCTTTTTAAGAATTGTTTGGTAGTTCGAACCTGATTTCGTTACGAGTTATAAATTTTATGAAAAGTTACTTTTTTAAGGAACTTTTAACTTAACTAACTTTTTTGAGAAAAGTAACTTTTGAGAGTAACTTTTTTTTAAAGAAAATTTAATTTTTTAAGAAAATTTACTTTTTTAAGGAAAGGTTCTTTTAAAAGAAAATATACTCTCTTAAGAAAATGTACTTTTTTATGGAAACATGTAGTTAAGAAAGGCGCTTCACGAAAAAATTCCCTTTAACTTTTTGAAAAGGTACCTTTTGAAGAAAAGGTACTTTTTAAGAAAGGTGCTAATTTAAAGAAAAAAGATATTTTTTAAGAAAATTTACTATTTTAAGAAATACTCGCTTTTTTAACAAAATGCACTTTTGAAGAATTTTTTGGTAGTTCGAATCGGATTTTTTGTTACGCGTTAAAAAATTTTACTTCCACCTCAAAACTAAATTCTGGCTTTTTTTTTATTTGGTCCTTCGAACTGTCCATAATTTTTCTTTCATTCTTTACACCAGTTACTTATCGAGCAAGCCTCATACCTTGTAACACTTAATAATAGAAACATGCAAAATATTTAACTTTATTGTTGCTGACTTCTCTAAACACACTCTACTCCACATACTGTCAAGTTGTAAGTATTTAACCACCATCATCGACCTGGCTTAAATGTGTAGTTATAGAAAAGAAATTAAATCGTTTTAATACATTTAGCCGGTATTAAATATATTAAGTTCAATAATATTGATCATGTATGTGTGTGTGTATTTACCTGGATATTTTCATATTTTATTTTATACCTCGTAGAGTTTCTGCCGGTATTATATTTTCATTTCCGTTGTATTTTCAGTTAGTTTTATTTTAATGTTCAGTTTTTATTAAACCATTTTTAATGTTTTTTTTTTTTTTTTTAATTAAAATGTTGATTAGTGTTTGGTGTTGTAAATCGCCTGTTTATTATAAAATTGAAGCTGCTTGTTGGCTGTTTAATGGTTTCTGGTTTATTGTATTTCTTTAAAATAGCCTTTGGTTAATTGGCCAAAATGGTTGTTAAATACAAATTAATATTGCTTAATTAATGAATTAGATCTGTTGTTTGAAGGCATAACAGCATATGCCAGTATTTGCAACTTTTCAGGAGAGCTTTATAAATAATTGGGATTTGTATTATTATTCCACTTGTATTTACTGTCAGGCAGAGATGTGCTAATAAGTTTTGTCTAAATAATATCTTATACTTACCTAAGACGTAATCGGATACGAAGAATACGATGGTGCGAAAATTATTAATTTCATCATATCTTCAGTTATGATATCATGCCTTGGAACCACAAATATAAAGTATTAATATCATGTTGCAACTTCAATTATTTAGCTTAATTTTTTATTATATTGAGTGTTTTCATTATTTGTTTTATACGAAATAGTTTTAAATTCCTCACAATACGGCCCTAAACAGGTTCGCAGGTTCTTATTTTCTAACTATCACGATTTAGACATATTGAAGTTGTAGGCTCTATCAAATACCTTTAGTCGAATAGTACGCAGATTACAGTGTTATAAAATCGGAGTATAACTAAACTTATTTTAACTGTGGCAGTTTTGGATTGTACCAACAGAAATTTAATACCAGCTAACCATTTTCCAGTGTGATAAAATATTTACTGTTAAGACGACAAGAACCTAATCATAATCAACCCCGAATTCAGTTATTAACTTCATCGTAATTTCTTTGTCAGTAATATCGGTAGCCACAATGAATGTCTTCTGTATGTCTTAAAGTTAAAAAAGTCTCATTTTTTTTATATACTAAGCTTTGTATAACGAAATGGTTGAAATTGCACCCCGTCCCTGCAATATCCCATTCTAATTGTGCACCAACTATTTTTAAAGTTTCCAGATCGAAAAACGTAAGTTTTTAGAGAGGAATATAAAATGGCTTATACAGTAATAACTCGATTCTTGCGTATACTTGATACTTGCACACCTCGATTCTTGCAACATAGAAATATTTTCCATTACGCACTCAGTACTTGCGTCATCCGAAAATTTTGAACTCGATACTTGCAATATTTTTGTATTACTCTTGCGTGCTGCTTTGTTTACGTTTTCTTAGACTTGATACATTTCGGAAATCCCCGTCGTTTTATGCTGCTGATGAAATGTTGTAATTTGAATCAGTTTTAAGCAGACTATTGAGAGGTGCGGTGTCATAATGGCAAAGAAAAAATTTACGTTGCTGACAATTAAAGACAAAGCTGAGATTTTAAAGAAATTAAGTGCTGAATTTTCCACCAATTCCTAAGCCAAAAGTTTTCATGTGCATAGATCAACAATAACTCGTGTTAAGAGAAATGAAAACACTATAAAGAAATTTGAGGCGCATTCTGAATCCGGCCCTGGGAGAAGAAAGACGCTTAAACCCTCGGAGTTTCCAAAAATGGAAAGAGCATTGTTTAAATGGTTCGCAAATCAAAGAGCAAAGAATTTACCAATCACATCTGATATGCTCAAGAAAAAGGCAAAGTTATTCCATGCCAAAATTGAGGAAAAGTCGGGTGGCTTCCACGCTAGCAATGGTTGGGTTGCAAACTTTAAAAAAAGACATGGAATCCGAAGACTCAAAATATGTGGGGAAAAACTATCAAATAAGAGTGATTCTATTAACCCATTTTTGCAAAAATTAAATGAAAAAATTGCCGATCTAAATTTGGAAAAGGAGCAGATATACAATGCTGAAGAGTCTGGTCTATTTTGGTAGCTTTTGCCTGATAGAACTCTTGTGCGCTCTAAAGAAACCTCGGCGCCGGGACATAAAATCAGTAAAGAAAGAATAACTTATCTTGCTTGTACGAATGCTGCTGGAAATCATAGAATGAAGTTAATGGTTATTGGAAAATCATCA
Source organism: Cordilura impudica (assembly GCA_963682025.1). Classification (NCBI taxonomy): domain Eukaryota; kingdom Metazoa; phylum Arthropoda; class Insecta; order Diptera; family Scathophagidae; genus Cordilura; species Cordilura impudica. Next base: position 111,639,940 of record OY821518.1, read on the forward strand.
AATCCTCGTTCATTCAAAAATTTTACGGATATGCCTGTTGTCTACAAAGGTAAGAAAAGTGCTTGGATGACAATGGCCTTGTTTGAAGAATGGTTTCACAGAACATTTGTTCCAGAGGTAAGTCAATTAATTGTTAGTCCTAAAAATTCCTTTTATTACATACATAATTTAAAATTTCTTAAATCTGTAGGTGAAAGAGTTCCTTCGTGGAAAAAATCTTCCCGAAAGAGCTCTTTTACTTATTGATAATGCTCCATGCCATCCCAAAGAAGGCGAGTTAAGGAGTAATGATGGTGAAATTTCGGTAATGTTTATTCCTCCAAACTGTACTGCTCTTATACAGCCCATGGACCAGAATGTTATAAGGCTTACGAAGCTGAACTACAAAAAAAGCCTATTAAGTCACATTGTTCGTCGTGGAAAAATAATAGACGAGTCTTTGCGAAACATCACCTTAAAAGACGGGATATATTTTTTAGCTAATGCGTGGAATGCCCTTAATGAGTCTTCAATTCGGTCATCATTTCAAAAGCTGTTTAATAAATCATCCGACTGGGATAATGAAGATGTCATTCCTCTTGCAGAGTTACGTTTACAGGTAGCTGACGATGCATTCAATATTCAATCCATTGCAACTTTGCTTCAAGAAGTAGAACCATTGCAGCAAATAACACATTCGGAAATTGAGCAATGGATTGTTGAACCTAATTTGGCGCTCACTCAAAATGAAGAGCAGTGTACCGATGATGACCTTACTGATGGTGAAGAAACCGGTGACGTGGTACTCAACACGAAGCAAGTTACATCGGAGGAGACTATATCAGCGTTCAATATTTGCTTAGAATGGGCGGAGCAAAACTATGCTTCATTGGACGATATTATGATGCTACAGAGACTAAGAAGCAGTGTAGTACTGAACAAGCGACTTTGTACAAAACAAACAAAAATTTTAAATTTCTTTAATTCCACATAAAGTATGTATCTACTGTTATACGAATACGTTGAACTTAAGTGTTTTGAATTGAAATATTAAACTTAGATTCTAAACAGATGTATGTGCCTTTAATTTTGTATGGGAAATTAATACTCGGTACTTGCGACAACCTCGAAACTTGCACCGAGCCCGGTTTTCATTACGTGCAAGAATCGAGTTTCTACTGTATCTCGAAAGCTATGCGTTTTTTGTTGATAGCTAGCGCCATAGCCAGAACACCTCATTTGAATTGATCACTAATTATATTTATGGTTGCCAGATCGAAGTACTTAAATTTTTGTGAATAATTTCATCTTCATATTTCACAATATCAAAACGAATATTAAAAGAAATAAATTTTTAATAAATATTTCGTATACTTATATAAATTAAATTGTGCTACGTTACGACAAACTAGTTTCTCAGATTCTGAGAATATCATTTTGGAAAAACAGTCTCAGTTTTTAAAAATTTTTTTATACAACAAGACTTTCAAGTTTTTAGATTTTTTCTATAAAACCGAATACCGAAAAAATTCCTGTGATTCGAAAATTTTTCTATTGGAAAACAATACCATATTCTATAAACGTTGCTATGTAATAGTTGAAAAGAAAAAGATTATCAGATGATGATAATTTTTTAATAGAAACAGTCGCAGATTCTGAAGGTATTTCTATAGTAAATAGTCTCAGATTCTAAAGATATTACTATAGGAAATAGTCTCAGATTCTGAAAAATTGTCAGTAGAATAATAGATTTACATTCTCAGAATTTTGACGTGTAAATATCTCGCTAAGGCGGGTACAAATCTATTTCACAATACAATTACAAAAACAGCGTAAGAAGTAAGACAAAAACGCTGTGAAGTATGAGTGTATTGGTGCAAAGATTATGATATAAAATTAATTCAGCTAATTCAACAACCTCTGCTATAACAACGTTAAAAATTTCGCAATATAAACGTATAGTATAGTGCTATTACTAATATACAAAATATTTCAGCTAATTCAACAATCCCAACTGTAACAAGCAGTTGAAAATAAATAATTTTTATATATGCGTTTTGCTATAAGTAATACATAGATGACGCTTTCTGTTTGATTTTAATTGATGTGTAAATAGATGTTTACACGTCGCCCCTGAGTTCGGACTCACATATTTTTTTCTTTTTTTGTATAGAAAGTGTTTCAGAACAAGTGTTTCAGATTTTGACAATATTTCTATAGAAAAACACTCTGCGATTCTGAGAATGTTAATATAAAAACAGTCTCCAATTCGGAGAATGTTTCTATAGAAAAAGAGTCTAAAATTCTGACAATGGTTCTATAGAAAAACAGTCTCATACTCTTCAAATATATTTATAGATATTTCAATTGAAATATAGTCTTAGATTCTGACAATTTATTTGTAAGTTCTGTAATATTTTGTATAGAAAAACAATCTCAGATTCTGAGAATATATCTGTAGAAAAACAATCTCCGATTCTGAAACTATATCTATAGAAAAACTATCTCAGATTTTGAACAATTTTGTATAGAAAATAGTCTCAGCTTCTGAAAATATTTCAGTAGAAAAATAGTCTCAGATTTTGAACAATTTTGTATAGAAAACAGATCCTGAGAGTATTTCAATAGTCTCAGATTCTGCAAATATTTCTATAAAAAAATGTCTAAAATTCTGAAATTATTTCAACAAAACGATAGCCTCCGATTCCGACAATTTATCTCTGTAATAATAGTTTAAGATTGTGAGAAGTTATGTATAAAAAAAACAGTCTCAGATTTTGAAAATATTTTTATCGAGAAATTGTCTGATATTTCAAAAAATTTTGACAAAATTTTATTTTAAAAAACACAGACTTAAGAAAACAATCTCAGATGCTGAAAATTTTCTGTAGAAAAATAGAATCATGTACAAACTTATTCTATTAAATAAATAAAAATATGAACTAAATGAGAATCATAAAAATAGGTTTATAAATTTTTACAATTAATGTAAGTATGTATGGATGTCTTTCTATGCAATACATGATGCAATTATATTTTTGTTTGTTTAACGAAAGTAATATTATACTCTCAGTCTCATGTACATAAAAAAATCGTGTGAGTCCGATCACAGGGGAGATGTGTAAACATCTAGTAATTAAAGATTTTTTTTGTCACTTTTTTAAAAACAAACAGAAAGCGTCATCTATGTATCACTTATAGCAAACAACTGCAGGGACTCTGGTTATACTTGTGGGGTTGTTGAACCATGTATATGTTATACGTTTATATTGTGAAATTTTTGTCGATTTACGGCAAAGGCATGTTGAATTAGCTGAAACAATTTTATATCATAATTGTTTCACCAATATAATCATAAGTCACACTGATTTGTCTTTCGGTCACAGCGTAACATGTTTTTGTGATTGTATTGTGAAATAGAAATTTATACCCCTGCGCGTATAGATGTATACACATAAAAAAAAAACAAAAACAACAAGCAAACAAATGCATCGCTTACATGTTTCTGTTACCTACAAGCAATTTTTCAACATTTATAGTTTTTATTAGAAATTTTATCGGAGTATCTTTTCAGCTATTCGGTGTAGAATATCCAAATTCAATATCAAACTGTTCCAAGTTATGACCAACATTTAAAGCCTAGACTGACGGACAAACAGGCGGACATCACCAGATCTACTTCTCTTTTATAAGGATTTGTCTTGATGAATTGGAAATACACTGACAAACTGATATATAGCCTCTGCACAGTTGTGTGGAGAATATAAAAACAATCTTAAGGTGCGTTCAGACTACGCAAATATTTGACCAAATAAGCGTAACCACTAAATAATGTATAATTTTCCTTGTATAATTTTCATTAAGTTATACAATATATGATATAGAATATAGTTAAATATATTAAATATTACTAACATAATAAAACATAACTTAATTTTATCTTTTATATATCATGTAAGATTGAATAAAACTTTCATAAAATTAGGGGTTACGTTTATTTGGTCAAATATTTGCGTAGTCTGAACGCACCTTTAGAAAAACAATTTCAGCTTTTGAAAATTTTTCTATACAAAAACAGACTTATGTACTAAACATTTTTCTATAGAAAAACAGACTCAAATACTTAAAATTTTAAATATTGTCATAGAAAAAACGGTATCTGATTTTGAATATCTTTCTACAGAAAATCAGTTTTAGATTTGAGAATTTTTCTGTAGTATTTTTTTTTTTTTTTTTGTTTTTTATACAGTTGAAAATTTTAGGATTGTTTGATAGGAAAAAAATTAAAATTTTTCAAGTCCTTAAAAATATGTTTAGTACCAATTAGAACGGAAATTATAAAAATTTCTTAACTTTTCGACTGATAGCTTTTAAAACTATTATTTATTTTATTTATTTTTAATGCCAACACTGCTCAAGATAAAAAAAACGTTTTGATAAAAAAAATCAGGCACTATTTTGATCGCATCTTCAACTCTAGTTTAATAGCAATGAAGAAACCAACCGCTGATCGTTCTGAAGAACGGATAGTACATATCTGTGGTTTTCTGGAATAACCGCGTATGTCCATTTTTGTCAGTTTTGAGTTAATGATGGCAAATATATTAATTTTTAACGCTCTTTACATGTGTTAATTTTTTTTTTTTTAAATATTGACCATTTCTGAGTTTTTTCTTTAAATAACGACGTAACTTAAATGTTTATTAAATTAATTTGCAGCACTAACGACGTATGTCAACCTACGTTTGATCGCTGACAAATTATTTTCTCAGAAAACGACACATATACGTTGTTATTAATGAAAAAAAAATGCAAAATAATTTTGGATTAGTTTTCAGTTTATAACCACTTGTAAAAATTAGTGTGTTTATTTCTGTTATTTTTTGTCACTATCATTCTTGATACGTTGTTATATTCTCATACTAAGTCCCGTTAACTTTTTGTTGACGAACAATAAAATCCATTTTTCAAGCAACAACATCTTATGTCTACATGGGTGATTGCATTGGTGGTTTTCTTTTTCAAAGAAAGTTGTTTTATCTGCATACACTTTAAGTGTTATTTACATATTGTTTTTTTCGTCCTTTTCTAGGATCTATTCCTCTGAAGATTTTTGACTCAAAGTTTTGTATAAAGTATTTATTGCCCATATCTACAGGACTGTTAAATAAAAAGCTTTAAAAACTTTATATCGAGCCCATAATTTCAAATATAACGTTTTTTGGCTCCCCTGAACATTTTCATTTTATGACATACGCGGTTATTCTAGAACACCACAGATATATCAAATTCACAGATTTTTGCTCAATACAAACACCAGTACATTCTAAAATTACCCCACAAAGTCTTCTTTGTGATTAGACTACAAAGTAATTTTTATGCTTAAAGCCTCAGACACATTCTTTCGCATCATTGCAAAATATTTCAACAATTTTGTTTCCAATTTTAATTTATACAAAGATGACAAAAAAACCTTATTATTTAAATATTAAACACAACGTGATCTATTTTTAGAATGACATCATATCCTTTCAAGCTTTGTTCATGTTGAAACCAATACTGAAAATTCCACTAACATAAATCATCACATATTAAAAGCCAAAAACCAAATGCTAAAATTCTGTAAAAATGCGCCGCGAGAATTTAAATTTTAAAAATTTTAAAGACATAAATTAATTAGAAAATGACCGTTAAATGTCAATTTCTCAATTTGTAAATTCTTTTAAAGAAACACATTGTGAACACTTAAGAGCTTGACATTTATTATTCTTTAATAAACTTAAATTTAAATAATTTAATTATAAAGTCACCACCACATGTTTTCTTGATCAAAAGCCAAGAGACGCTAAATTTTGGGGATACTCAATTAGAAAATATAATAATAAACATAAAAGCGAAATTAATTCTGGGGAATCTTTAAAAATTCAGAGAAGCAAAAATAAACTAAATCTTTTAAACACTTAAATTCAACTATGTTTCTAATGAATTTCTAAAAAGGAATCATGTTTATTCAAATTATTTGTGGTTTCTGTAAAAAAAAAGTAAAACGTTTCTTTTGCTCTGCTTCGTTTTCGGTGTTTTTAACACTTTGTGGGTTGTGTTATCAGAATAATTATGATGATTTGAAATTAAAAATCATAAAAATTGTATAATTACTCTATATATGTACAAAATGTGTATTCAGATTGTAGCCCTACTCCAAATAGCAACCTCTCACACTACCATTAGGTTACACATTTAAAATTGTTAATTGCAGTCATTAAACTAAAACTACAAGAACAACAATAGACAACAATAAAAGCGTTAAAAGTCAAATGTAAAAAATAGAAATGAAAGCAGTTAGCAGAGCTGAACATTAAGAGGACAGACAAGATTTGATGAATATAACTAGTTGAAAATATACACCACATCTATTATATAAAATGTCAGTAAAATATCAACATTATTTACAGTTTAAGCCAACTTATTAGATATTGCTCTTTCTGAAGTAAAACTTATTCTTTTTTTGCTCCAATGTTGCAAGAATATTTTTTAAAATCATCTTATCTTAGGGTGTAATCTTTTTCGATATTTTTACTCCAAATAGAAACTGAATAGATTATTTTGTTATAATTTTCGAGAACTGGCTCAATGCAACATTATTTAAACTAGCAGATTCCAGCCCTCGAAATTCGAGTGCAGATTCAAGGAAATTTTATTTTTCATTAAATAAATAGGTAAATAGGTATGCTAATCAATTATATCCAATTCACAAATAAACACAAGAAAACAAACTCATTTTTATTACAAATTTAGTTAACAAATTTAGTTAACACACACATAGCATTGTATAATTTTATGTATGCGTTAAAGCGCCCCGGTAGGTGAGTAGGTAGCGTGCTCGCCTATCATGCGGGGGTCGTGGGTTCGATTCCCACCAGAGGCTTTGATCTGTCGCTGCAAAAAAAAAAAACATTAGAATCTGCAGACAAGCCACTCGGCTTCGCGGAACTAAGCTTAAAAAAAGAAGAAAAAAATCTAAAATTTAAAAAAAAGTAGCAACTTTAAATGCAATTTACTCAAAATAAAGGAAAAAATTTAAAAATCCGTAAATCTGCGAAATGGCTAAAAATAAATACCTTTCAAATAATATACGTTTGGTCAAAATCGCGATAAAACGGTAGAACAAAACATCGGTCACAAAAAATCGCCTAGCCTATTAATATTATAGATGTTGGGGGAGTCATAATACAACTTGTGTGAGTTGTAGAAATATTTCACTTCAGGTGGATCGGGAATTTGCAAGAGAGTATGTACTAAACATAACGATTGAGCACACTTAAATAGAGAAAATAACCGAATTACGCTAAACTAGAACATCCTAGCCCTCGAAATTCGAGTGCAAATTCTAGGAAATTTTATTTTTCATTTAATAAATTACTTTATTCACACTTTTTATTATCGTTATTGGTTTATGTCTAAAATTATTATTGTCATTATTGGTTTATGCCCAAAATATTTTTGTCGTTATTATCGTTATTCGTTTCTATCCAAAATCATTTTTCAATTCAGCACATGGCTCTTTGCAAACACATTAACAAATTTAATAAACACTCGCACAGTATTGTATAATTTTATGTATGTGTTAGTAGGAAATTTAAATGCATTTTACTCCAAAAAAAAAATTAAAAATGTAAAATTCTGTAAATCTGTAGCGCAATTCAGTAACTTCTTTTAACGATAATCGAATCGTTAAAAAAATAAAACAACAAAATTATATATTTTGGTATTCAGTAAAATTTTTAAACGATATTTGCTATTGTTAAAGTCAGCTGTTGTTGATAACAACAATTGTTGTGTTGTTTATTCAATCGTTAAAAAGTTAAATTTTTAGGTTGAAATGTCGTTATGCATAAATAAAAATCATAAAATAATGAAAATATTTTGCTTTTATTATAAAAACTTTTTTATATAAATAAAAAAAATAAATAACATATTCAATTCATTATATTATATTCAAATAAATAAACAAAAATATTAATAAAAAATAAAGAAATTAAACATAAACATAAAATCATCCTGTCAAACATGAAGTGATTTGTTTTTTTTTCTATTCTCTGTATTTTTCGCTTATTTTGACAGAGATGCCACTCGTTTACAATTTAAATAAATAGAAAAATAGATTTGTCGACTATCGTTAAGGTGCAGATAGTGAATCACTTAATCGTTAGTGCAAACAACAATAGCTGTCGATATATTTTGCGATTGTCTGCACGTTAAAATTTACATAATCGCACTACTGGTGGACTGTTAAAAAGGAATACCTTTCAAATGAGGTATGTTTGGTCAAAGTCGGGATAAAACTGACAAACTTACATCGGTCACAAGAAATCGCCTTGCATATTAATATTATAGATTAGAGAACCGAATTTTAAGTTGTAATAGCCACCAGTTCGGTGCATCATTAGCTTGGTGCAAATTGAATTTCTATTTTGACAACCAAAAATACGTTCGATCACTAGATCAGCCAAATATGCAAAAAAAGGAAAATCCTTTGCTCCTCGTTAAATTTCAGAAAGATTGATGATTGAAAAAAAATCTCTACAAAACTGAATAACGGTAGTGCGAATAAGTCCGGCTCGTTAGACTTTAAGCCTTAAAATAATAGCTCAAAGCTTTATTGATTTACAACTCTTAAAACAACAATTTGAGACAATTGAAACACAAGAAAACATATATTTTGAAATGAAAAAAGGGATAGAAATTATTCACACTTTTGACCTTTACATGTCCTTTCATGTCCATTTAGAAGTCAAAATCATAATATGTTATTTATGAGTTTCGTTATTTCATCATTACACCCTTTCCGATTGTATTTCATAGAACATCAATTGATTTTCAGAAATGGTCAATTGTATTTCAAAATAACATAAATTGATTTTCAGAAATTATCAATCGTATTTCACAAAGCATCAAATGTATTTCGAAAAATACCAATTGTATTGCAGAAGTTATCAAATGTATTTAAGAATACTAGCAGATCCCAGCCCTCTAAATTCGTGTGCAAATTCTAGGAAATTTTATTTTTTTTATTTAATAAACACCCTAAAGGTGTGCTAATAAATTTTATCCAATTCAAAATTCAACACTTTTTAAATATCGATTGGTTTATGTCCAAAATTATTTTTCAGTTCAGCAGAATTATTATTGTGAATGAAGAAAACAAGCTCACAAACACATTAACAAATTTAACAAACACACAAACATAGCATTGTATAATTTTATGTATGTATAAGTAGCAACTTTAAGTGCATTTTACTCCAAAAAAATGTAAAAATTTAAAAATCTGTAAATTTGGTGGACAGTTAAAAAGAAATATCTGGTCAAATTCGGGAGAAAACTGTTGCCACAAGAAATCGCCTTACATATTAAAAAAAAAATATCAGTTGACAGTAAAAGCGCCCTAGAAGGACTACAAGATCCTTTTAACAACAACATGATTATACAACAAATACGAACTTTAATAACTTCCTTAAACAATCATAAAATTACCCTATTATGGGTACCTAGCCACTTAAACATAGGTGGAAACGAGAATGTTGACCAGCTCGCCAAAAATTCTTTAAAAAATGACATATCTACTGAATATAAATTTCAATACTCAGACTACAGGCAATACATTGGAAAATACATTTTTGACATCTGGAATGATTTATGGAAAGATAATAACGAAACAAAATTATTTAAAATTCAAAAAAAAATATCGCACAAATTTAGAATACCTAATATACCAAAAACTGACTTTATTAAGCTAAATAGACTTAAAATAGGTCATTCTTTATTTTCACATAAATATATTATTAATAAGACACAACCCCCAGGTTGTGAGTGCGGGCAAATACTAACCATCTCTCACATATTTAATGAATGCAATCTTCTGCAGGACAAACGTTCAAAATATAAAATAAATAACATTAATATCCTTCTAAGAGAAAATGAATTTGAAAAAATTTAAAAATTCTTGACTGAAATAAATATTTATAATTCGATTTAAATCCACATATGTATATAAAAAAAATAATGTAAATATGTATATATTAAATAGAATATAAGTCCCTATGTAAAATTAACTGGCCTATATAACCTAATTGTGTTGGGGCCTCTTATAATACCAAATAAATAAATAAATAAAATATCAGTTGAGTTTCAGAAATAATCAAATATACTTTAGAAAATCTGAAGTGAGATCGAAAAAATCTTAACACACGTTTTTCCTTTTAACTTTTTTCGCAAACATTTGAATTTTTTGTGATGAACTTATCTTTGAAAATTATGTCAGTTTATTATGCTTAAGGACCCTATTAATTTATTGCTAGTTATATTAACTAGCATATTCCAGAGCTCGAAATTTGAGTGCAATTTCTAGGCTGCTTTATTTTTCAACTTAGCCAATTCACAAACCAACACTTTTATGGTTTATTATTATTGTGAATAGAGATAACAAACTCATTAACAAACACATTAACAAATTTAATAAAACACACATAGCATATGTATAATTTTGTGTATGTGTTAGTAGCAATCTTAAATGCAATTTACTCAAAATAAAGGACAAAATTTAAAAATCTGTAAATCTGCAAAACGGCTAAAAATAAATACCTTTCAAATAATATACGTTTGGTCAAAATTGGGATAAAACGGTAGAACAAAATATCGGTCACAAGAAATCGCCTAGCCTATTAATATTAGAGATGTGACTGACAACATAAAATTATTAAATACTTTCAACAAAATTCAACTTGGTCCTACACTATGTTTGCAATGCTATTAAAAAGTATCAGGTGAATGTTATTCCATGTCCCATAAATATTTTTCTTCACCGTTATGTTTCTCGTATCAAGGGGCTTGCTGAATGGTACTTTTGGTGTGAGTGTTATTCCTTAATAAATGTATTATTTTAAAATTTTGATTGATTCTCCCTTAAACATAAAATTTTCGCTAGCCAGAAAATCTTCCTTTGCGAAATATCAAAATTTTAAGACTTGTTTAGATTTACCTCCATTATATTATCAATATACACTCCTCCTTACAATTCAAGCGGTAGTCAAAAAGCGTTGGTAACAAATTATATTCTTTTTTATACCTTCTTCAATATCAATTTGTTCTGCAAATTCTTCTCCAGTCCATACAGTGAAAGTTGTTTTGCTATAAATACTTTCAATCATTTAACCATTTTTGTTGATACGAGGACTGTCCTAGAACAACCCAACCTAGCATATAAAGGGTTTTTCAATAAGGGCGCTACAAAAGTTTTTTTAAATAAAACAAAAACGGTTTTGGATATCAATGAAATTCTTTATTCCTGTGAAAGTACGTTCGATGCCATTATATATGGAGATCGATCTCTTTTGCATGGCCACCACGGGCACGCTTGCAGAAGTCCAGACGCTGAACCCAATTTTCGACGGTTTTCAAGCATAAATCGGCCGATACTGCTGCAATTTCACGTTCCATATTCGTACGAAGTTCATCAATCGTCGCTGGCTTGTTGGCATAGACCATATACTTGACGTAGCCCCACAGGAAATAGTCCAACGGCGTCAAATCGCACGAGCGAGGCGGCCAATCGACTGAACCATTCGTGAGATAACGCGTTCTCCAAACTTGGTTTCCAATAAATTGATTGTGACATTCGCTGTGTGGCTTGTGGCGCCGTCCTGTTGGAACCACATGTCCTCCAAGTCCATATCATCCAATTGGGCCAAAAATATTCGTTTATCATTGAACGGTAGCGATTCCCATTCACAGTAACGTGCCGGTCTTGATCATCGCGGAAGAAGTACGGCCCAATGACGCCGCCGGCCCATACACCGCACCAAGCCGTAATTTTTTCGGGATACAATGATCACTCATGGAGTACGTGTGGATTGCTGTCTGACCAATAACGCATATTTTGTTTATTGACGAAGCCATTCAGCCAGAAATGAGCCTCATCGCTGAAAATGATTTTTCGATGAAAATCCGAATCATTTTCAAGTTGTTGCTCAGCCCAATTCACGAACATACGACGCTTCTGGTGGTCAAGCGGCTTCAGTTCTTGTGTCAATTTGATCTTGTAAGGATGTAGGCCAAGATCTTTTCGCAAAATTCGCCACAACGACGTCACAGAGATGCCCAATGCTTGAGAACGACGTGTGAGAGACACATTTGGGCTTTCTTCAACTGAAGCCTCAGCGGCAGCAATATTCTCGACACTACGGGCACTTCTTTGTCTCACTGGCACGGGAACATTTTGTACTGTGCCTGTGGATTCAAATTTTTTCACTAGACGCTCAATTGTTGATCTGCTAGGACGATGAGGCCAATGACTCCGAATTTCGGTAGTAAATTTTAATATTTTCGACTCGTTGTTGGCTCGTATATCTTTCCATCATGAAATGGCAAACCTTACTGAAGAGAAATGTCAAAAGAGCGGCAAGAAATATGGCGTCGTTTGCTGTCGCTGTCTTTCTACTTTTGTAGCGTCCCTGTTGAAAAACCCTTTATATGGCGGCAGTAGTTTGAAAAAAATTGTTTTGGTGAAAAATTGCAACTTTATAAAACACATGTTTTAAGTTTTAAGGCGCTACGTTGTTTAGTACTTTTTGAAGCCATTTGTAGACATGGAAAAATTGGTCACCGTTAAGTAATTCAATACTTTCATTTGAAAGGTCTCAGTCCAACCAATATAAAACCGAGCTAGATTCAACTCTGGAGAAGTCTGTTCCTTCCTTTACAACTATAAAATGTTGGGTGGCAGAGTTTAAATGAGGCCGGGGCTGCCAAGACGAACACCGTAGTGTCCGAGATTGCCACGCCAGAAACGGCTAAGAAAATCCACAAAATGGTATTGGATAATCTTCGGCTGCAGAGGAGTGAGCTAGCTCAAAAAAGTTAGTAAAATATATAATTTGAAAATTTCTGTTATCTGTTATATTAATAGGCTAGGCGATTTCTTGTGACCGATGTTTTGTTCTACCGTTTTATCCCGTTTTATCCCGTATATTATTTGAAAAGTATTTCTTTTTAACGGTTTTGCAGATTTACAAATTATTAAATTTTTTCCTTTATTTTGAGTAAATTGCATTTCAAGTTGCTACTAACACATACATTAAAATTATAACATATGCAATGTGTGTTTTATTAAAATTGTTAATGTGTTTGTTAATGAGTTTGTTATCTTCATTCACAATAATAATAAACCATAAAAGTGTTGGTTTATGAATTGGCTAAGTCGAAAAATAAAGTTGCCTAGAAATTGCACTCGAATTTCGAGCGCTGGAATCTGTTAGTATTTATAAACACACTAAAGCTAAGAAAAAAAAAATACAAAAGTTATTTGAATTAGAAACCAATATTTTTTTTTTGAAGTTTTTAATTTTTTTCTTCACGTGCAAAGATTTTGCACTCGAATTTCGAGCGCTGGAATGTGCTAGTTAATATATATTAGCCGAATTTGTTAATAGTTTTTGAATCTGTTTTTCATTTTGACAAATTTTTAATTATATTTCTTTCATTTTTATTTTCAGGTGATGATAATCATGCTTTGCATATCGCCTCCCATAAGAAGGTGAGTAAGTTTAAAAATTGTAAATCAAAATAACTTCCCTTCGATCAATATTTATTGAAATACATTTTATGCACGAATAATTTTATGTAATTTATTGTACAACAAAAAAAAAAAGAAAAACAGCCAGCCCATTTGTCCGTCAAATTTAAAATACTTTTTTGCCAGCGAAGCGTAACACTATAAACTCTAAAAACAACACACAAAAACAAACGCAGTAAAACAGAACTCTGATTCATACACAATATTACAATTTATGTATATATATATTTTTTTATTATGCGGAAAAGGGTTAAATTTTTTTATTCTGAAATAATATTTTATGTATACACTAAAAAGTAATTATATTTTTCCGTATGTGTGTTGATTACACATTAGATACGTCAAACACATTTTTTTTACCTTTGAACATTTTATACCCTATACCACTATGTGGTATATACATATCTGTGGTTTTCTGGAATAACCGCGTATGTCCATTTTTGTCAATTTTGAGTTAACGATGCCAAATATATTAATTTTTAACGCTCTTTACATGTGTTCAATTTTTTTAAAGAAATATTGACCATTTCTGGGTTTTTTCTTTAAATAACGACATAACTTAAATGTTTATTAAATTAATTTGCAGCACTAACGACGTATGTCAACCTACGTTTGATCGCTGACAAATTATTTTCTCACAAAACGACACAAAGCGACATACGTTGTTATTAATGAAAAAAAAAATGCAAAATAATTTTGGATTAGTTTTCAGTTTATAAGCACTTATAAGAACTTGTGTGTTTATTTCTGTTATTTTTTGTCACTATTATTCTTCATACGTTGTTATATTCTCATCCTAAGTCCCGTTAACTTTTTGTTGACGAAAAAAAAAATCAATTTTTCAAGCAACAACAACTTATGTCTACATGGAGGGCTGCATTTGTAGTTTTCTTTTTCAAAGAAAACGACGTTTGTCTGCACACACACATTAAGTGTAATTTACATATTGTTTTTTCGTCCTTCTCTAGGATCTATTCCTCTGAAGATTTTTGACTCAAAATTTTATATAAAATATTTATTGCCCATATCTACAGGAAAGTTAAATAAAAAGCTCTAAAATCTTTATATCGAGCTCATAATTTCAAATATAACGTTTTTTGGCTCCCCTGAACATTTTGATTTTATGACATACGCGGTTACCCTAGAAAACCACAGATATATGAACTTTTTCAAATATGCAGGCAAAAATATTAATAAAAATTTCATTCAGATTTGGGTTATGGTTATATTTTATACCCAATTAGTTGGACCAAAGACCAATTCTCAAAAATGCATGCTATAGGGTAACGTGTGTACCGAATTATAATTTTCTTACTTGTTGGAAATTACTTTTTTATACTACGAGTAGATACGGCGAGTTTTGAAACTGTACACCGAAATAAATATACCTATGAATACATTCACCAGGTAAATGCAATTTATACATATACATTACTGAAAATTGTTAATTTTTTGTTGCATTTTATTTTATAGATATGTAGATATTTCTACTACTTACATTTTCTACTTATCTTCCTATTTAGTTGAGTCAATTGTAATTTCCGTGAATCAAGTGATTTATATTTTTAACCAGTAGACTAGACACAAGACCTTACAGACGGAAAATCAAATTAAAAGGCTCAACTATTAACAAACTGTATTTTCGTTTCATACAGTAAAAAAAAAATATAAAAATAACAAATCATTGTCTCAGTTATACGAGTGTACAGGACAGGACAAAAATATTAACACACAAATATTTTAATATTCATTGAAAATTTTTTAAACTTTTTCAAAACTTCTTCAAAATTTGGGAAATTTTATAGAGTTTGTTAAATAATTTCTTAGTTAAATCACTCAGATAACACTAATTTTTGGCCCGTTACAGTATTTAATGTATTAAGAAAATGGTAATGTCGTCTGAGGTAATATCTACAATTTTTTTTTCGATATTCATTTTTTGAATTTTCTTTGCTGTTTGACATACATCCACATATTTGTTTGCACTAACTGACTGCTGCATCTGATTTATGTGAATATTTTTTTTTTTTATTATTATTTTGCATAATCATACTCAAATGATATTTGATATCTACTGATAAATATGCCACATCATTATCGTCATCATTATCAATAATAAAAATTTTTACAACTTTAAGTTCCGTATGTCTTTGCGTGTGGTTTTAACATACTCGTAACATATTAAAAACAAAATAAAAAAAAAAAATCAATTGAAATTGAAATTAAAATAAATTGTTATGTCATACCC
The DNA here is from genome assembly GCA_963682025.1 of Cordilura impudica. Lineage (NCBI taxonomy): Eukaryota > Metazoa > Arthropoda > Insecta > Diptera > Scathophagidae > Cordilura > Cordilura impudica. The sequence goes on from OY821518.1 coordinate 111,655,794, forward strand.
TTATGCATATATAATCAAACCGGGATGAGTGAATTCATTTTCTATAAGTAAAAGTTGTTACAAAATAAAACAAACGTTAGGGGATCTTCTTTAATCTCATAGTATTAGTAGGTGTTAATAAATTTAAAATTTTTGCATGTTCTGGTTTGCGAATTTTATTTAATTGCTAAGATTTGAATCATTGATTTAAACTTAAATAACCTTTACACCATTGTGCAGGAAATGGGGTCCCTCATCTTAATAAAAAAAAGAAGATATATGTTCTGGATATTTTAAATAACCGGAGATATCCATCTGTATTAGGTATTCGGTAATAGGTATTACTGGCTTTAGGTCTATAGGTATATATGCACACTACCGCCCAAAAGTATTTGCCAATTTCAAATGTCCACATCTCCTTTATTTTTCAAATTTAAAAGATATATTCTTTGTTATTTAATTTTACTATTAAAGTAAATATTTTTTGAAACTATACTCTATTCTTAAATTTTGGATTGATCTATTTGACCACCTTCATATGGTATAATTTCATGACATTGTCTTGGCATCCTTTGAATCAATTTTTTTCTTATTTTTTACTCCGCTCTAATCTTTACGCCATTGTGCAGCAGATGGGGTCCCCATCGTAATAAATAATACTAGCAGATTCCGGCCCTCGAAATTCGAGTGCAAATTCTAGGAAATTTTATTTTTTCATTAAATAAAGACCCTAAAAGTATGCTAATCAATTATAGCCAATTCATAAATCACCACAAAAAACAAACTCATTTTTATTACAAACACATTAACAAATTTAATAAACACATAATTATATGTATGGGTTAGTAGCAACTTTAAATGCAATTTACTTAAAATAAAGGAAAAAATATAAAAATCTGTAAATCTGCAGAACGGCTAAAAAGAAATACCTCTCAAATAATATGCGTTTGGTCAAAACCGGGATAAAACGGTAGAACAATACATCGGTCACAAGAAATCGCCTAGCCTATTAATAAAGGGTCCGCCAAATAACTTTTTTTTTTGAAAATGCTATAAAAATAACTACTGAATATTATCGCAAATTTCTTTTTTTATTTGAAAGTACAATCCTTCCGGTTAATAATGGAAAATAATTTCATTCAAATGGCTGCCTCGGCTGGCCATGCAGTAGCCTACACGATCGGTCCAATTTTTAAGCACATTATCGATTGTGTGCAGCTGTATTTCACCAATGGCTTCACGAATATTGTCCTTTAAAGCGTCAATTGTCTCTGGCTTGTTGGCGTAACACTTATCTTTGAGGGCACCCCACAAATAATAGGCAAACGGTGTCAAATCGCAGCTCTGAGGTGGCCAAACGACATCAGCTCTGCGGCTGATAATGCGATCTTCAAAAACAGGGCGGAAAATATCGAGTGTAGCTTCGGCTGTGTAGCGCCGTCCTGTTGAAACCAAATGTTGCAAATATCCTCCTTTTCAATTTTTGTGAACAAAAATTCGTTCAACATGGCCCGATAACGATCGCCATTGACTGTAACGGCCACTCCTTGCTCATTTTCGAAGAAAAATGGCCCAATTATGCCTATGGACCAAAATCAGCACCAAACAGTGACTCGTTTTGGGTGTATCGCCTTTTCAATGTATACGTGCGGGTTTTCTGTGCCCCAAATGCGACAATTTTGCTTGTTTACATACCCGCCAAGATCAAAATGAGCTTCATCTGAAAAGATGATTTTTTTTTTGGCAAAATCGGCATCTTCTGTAAGAAGCGAAAACGCATTGGATGGTCAGTTGGCTTCAACTCCTGAACCAACTGGACTTTGTATGGCGTCATACCAAGGTCTTTATGCAAAATTCGTCTCAATGATGCCTCCGAAATGTTCAATTCTTGAGAACGACGGTGAATTGATGTTGATGGCGCTTCACGCACACTTTCTGCCACAGCAGCAATATTCTCGGGTGTACGCACTGTTTTTGGCTTTTCACGCTTTGGTTTATCGATGAGGATGCCAGTTGCTTTCACTTTTTTCACAAGATAACGAACATACGGAGCTGACGGTGCTTCTCTTCTTCCACAATTCGTACGCAATTTTCGCACACATTCTGCAACATTACCATGATTTTCAAAGTAATGTCGCAATATTTCCCAGCGTTGTTCAAGCGTATACACAACCATATTCGTTCAGCGGAAGGATAAAACTAATTATCTGTCAAATCAGACATGAGCTAAGTGTTACCATTCACGAAATAAGCACTAGTTGAAAAAAAAAAACGTTAGATGGCGGACCCTTTATTTGACCGCCTTCATATCGTATAATTTCATGACATTGTCTTGGCATCCTTTGAAACAATTTTTTTCTTATTTTTTACTCTGCTCTAATCTTTACGCCATTGTGCAGCAGATGGGGTCCCCATCGTAATAAATAATACTAGCAGATACCAGCACTCGAAATCCGAGTGCAAATTCTGAGAAATTTAATTTTTTCATTAAATAAAGACCCTAAAGATATGCTAATCAATTATAGCCAATTCATAAATCAACACAAAAAAGAAACTCATTTTTATTACAAACACATTAACAAATTTAATAAACACACACACAGCATTGTATAACTTTATGTTTGAGTTAGCAGCAACTTTAAATGCAATTTACTTAAAATAAGGGAAAAAATTTAAAAATCTGTAAATCTGCAAAACGGCTAAAAAGAAATACCTTTCAAATAATATACGTTTGGTCAAAACCGGGATAAAACGGTAGAACAAAATATCGGTCACAAGAAATCGCCTAGCCTATTAATATTGTAGATGTTCTGGATATTTTACAGAACCAGAATCATCCACCTGTCCATTGAAATAATAATCGCGCTCACAATAAATACTACTGTTTTTAAATCTACGTAAAAGGTGTCTTTTTTAGAGTTTCAGAACTTTAAATTAATATAAAGCAAAGAAAAAATATTTTTAATATCAATTATTGGATAGATAATTTTATACCATTAATGGTTAAATATGATTTCTGCCATATGCCCTCCACGGCTGGCACGTAAGTGGTGCAATCAATAGACTCTGGTTTATCGGAGTAGACGAGTGACTTTACATAACCCCAAAGAAAATAATCCAAATAATTTTGCTTATCGCTGAACAAAATTTTATAGGGAAAATCGGAATTAATAAAAATTTGTGCTTGAGCCCATTGGCCGAAATGGCGGCGCATACGATGGTTGTTTGGCTTTAATTATTGCACAAGTTGCATCTTAAAAGCTCGTAAACCAGGATCCTTTCGTAAAATCTTCTCTAAATTGGATGGACACATCCCCATTTGCTGAGAACGGCGCCGTATTGCTTGATGTGGATCTTCTTCAATGCTTTGTTGAACAGCACCTAAATATTTTCCAAGTTGCAATGCAAGTCCAAAGATGGTGGAACCAAAAAGAAGGAACAAGCTGAACGGCTACCAAAAATGTAACAAAGTAAACACCAAAGTTTTTTAAGTTTTCCCGACAAGAAAAATGCAAAATAAATTCAAATTACTCGTACTTGTTTTTATCTTATCTTATTACAATATGTAAAAATGTACAATTTAATTTTATAAAAAAAAAGCGATCTTGATCCGCGGTTGGAAATTTAGATTTTACAACAAATTTAAAGGAAAATGTCATAGAAAAGAAACGCTTAAATAACAACAGCGCACAGTGGCTGAAAATTCTTTTTCATTGGCCAAAATTCTGTAACTTTTGAACCGATCAAAATTTATTTAGTTGAACTTGAGCCTGTTCGAATTTCATTAAAATTGATTCAGTACTTTTTAAGAAATTCTATGTCAAAGTTGAACTTTTCATTTTTTTTATTATTTTTATTTATTAAAAAATTTCATATTTGGATTTTAATAATAATTACAAGCATTTTGTGTAATAATGGTATTTTTTTAATGTTTACACTCAAAAAGAATTGTACACTCAAAAAAAAAAAGCAAAATCAACTGGAAATTTAAAATTTTTTGCTGTCAAATTTGCTGTAATTGATTAGCATACCTTTAAGGTCTTTATTTAATGAAAAAATAAAATTTCCCAGAATTTGCACTCTAATTTCGAGGGCAGGAATCTGCTAGTAATTATTATTCATTTGTTTCAAATATTGATTGCAAATATTCCATATTTTGTTCTGTGTTATTTCTGTTCTGTAGTAGTTTTTTGACTTCTTCGTCTTAATCACGATGTTCCACTTTCCATTGTTTTCGAATACTGGAGATGAACGGATCTGACGTTGCCAATAATATATTAAATCGATTTTCATTTGTGGAATTTCATGAAATTTTTCTAGTATAGGGCTCTCTATAAAATCTTTAATCCTTATTCCTTTTTTCCTGAGCCTCCTCTGATAGATCTCCAAGTTGCGCCACATGACATTTAATGACATCTTCTGCATGCTAAAGAATTTTGTGAAGTGCTCAAGGTTCAGAAAATACACACACGAAACACACAATGTTCTGTTCAAAAGCAGCCAACACATATCTTTATTTTCATATCAATTATGTGCGTTTCAAAATTTTCTACGGTACCCAACACAACCATGACTGTGTTCGTTTTAATATTTCGTTATTTACACGAACATTTTTGTATCACATACTTTTTGCTTCAATCACACATAAAGCACACATTTTTGAGTGTTGCTTTATTTGAAGTTGATGTTCTGGTACGTGTAGTGAAAAAAAACACAGAACATGTAAAATAAACAGGTTCGAGTTCAGTTATATTTTAAGTCGTGTTGTGGCTCGTGTAGTAAGAAACAACAGAACATGTACAGTAAACAGGTTCGAGTTCAGTTATATTTTAAGTCGTGTTTAAAATATAACTGAACTCGAACCTGTTTATTGTACATGTTGTGTTTTTTCTTACTACACGAGCCACAACACGACTTAAAATATAACTGAACTCGAACCTGTTTATTTTACATGTTCTGTGTTTTTTTTCACTACACGTACCAGAACATCAACTTCAAATAAAGCAACACTCAAAAATGTGTGCTTTATGTGTGATTGAAAAAAAAAGTACGTGATAGAAAAATGTTCGTGTAAATAACGAAATATTAAAACGAACACAGTCGTGGTTGTGTTGGGCACCGAAGAAAATTTAAAAACAAACATAATTGATATGAAAATAAAAATATGTGTGTGTTGGTCTAAGTTATGTTTGTTTACATATATGTACGAGTTTTTTATTCAGTGTGTGTTTTTTTCTGAACTCTGGAAGTGCTGCAGACATATTTCTCCATGGGTACTTGGTTGTATATATTTTTGCAGTTTCCTTAGCATAATCTCCAAATTTTCTAGAGTCAATTCGTTCATTGCACGCAAGTACGAGGGTGGCTCAAAAAGTCCCTGACTTTCAGATTGAAACACAGTTTTTTTGCAAAAAAAAAAAATATTTTTCAACATAATCTCCTTTTACCTCAATACACTTAGTCCAACGTTTCTCCAATTTTTGTATCCCTTCCAAAAAATAGGATTATTCGAGGAGCTAAATCTCTTTCCACCAAGCCATTTCTTTAGGTTTGGAAATAGGAAATAGTCACGGGGGGCTCAATCCAGAGAATATGGCGGATGAGGTACCAATTCGTAGCTCAACATGGAATTTTGCCATTGAGACACGATTACGTTTATGGTCAATTGAGATCAAACGCGACACCCATCCTGCAGACTTTCCTAAACCCAACTGATTATTTAAAATCGAAAAACACACTGCCATATGAAATGCCTATTAATGGCTGTAGTGTTGCAATTTGGACCTTGATATCAGTAACTTCTTTGTTAATGGCATCATGAGTTTCCTTTTTTGTAAGCAGATATCATTACTGGTAATATAACAAATAATGACTATTATAAGCTATAAAATACCTAAAGCACAAATTTAACACACCATTGTTTACTTATAGGGCTGTTTAAATTACCGTAATTTGAAATTTTTTTGAGTAATTTCATTAAAATGAAAAAAGTGTTCTACCCGCGGAGCGTCACGGGTGCAAAAGTATACATAGGGTTAAAGAGGACACTTTCCCCTTTCTCTGGGTGGTATACGTTTCTTGTTCCCTTTTGTTCCTTAGAAGTTCGATTCCACTAAAGTTGAAATTTGACACAAATATAGTAGTTTAATAAATATTTCAGAATATTAAACGGTAGGGTTGTGACCACTTACAACAACCAAAGACTGCAATCCTACCAACCTAGTAAAGAAGACCGCAGGTCATTGTCGATGATAACTTGCGGGTAGTAACCATTTATTTTTGATAAAAAAAAGAACCAAAAAAATCACCTCTTTCTGAAATTAAAAAAACAGTTTAGTTGACAGCATGCCACGCCCACAATTAGCAATAGTTTAACCTAATTTTTTTGACTACATTAATTTGGATATATTAGCTACAAAATGGCTTTAAAATTTTAAAAATCGGTGTCAAAGAAAATTTGACTTTTAGCCAATAAAATCAAAATTTCACAGTGCTCCGGGAAGATTTTGTATATTGAACACAGAAGAAAAGTATTCATATTCACTTTACTTCGCCAAACACTCCATTGAAACATCTTCTCGATGCTGTTTTCGTTCTATTGTGAACAAACGCGGCACCCATCTTGGGGACAGTTTTCTCATCTCCAAATTTTCGGTCAATATGCGGTAGATAGCACTTTTTGAAATGCCTATCATTTCAGCTAGCTCACGCAGCTTCAGCCGATGATCATCCAATACCATTTTATTGATTTTCTTAATTGGTTTACCACTACGGTGTTCGTCTTGGCAGCTCGTACGCAATATGCATATGATTTCTTTAGATCAAATGTCAAAAATCTTCAAAAGGACAAAAACGGCCGAGTACCTTTTTACCCCCCTAGTCCTCACTTCTTTCGTGTTCTGTAAGGATTCCAAGAATTCAAACCCTAATGAATTAACCTATAAATGATTTTGAAATTTTAAAGAAATATTTCTTTTTAAATTATATTAAAAACGTAAAAAAATAAAAACGAGATTGAATTAAGTTGGTTTAAAATAAAGTGATGTGAAATAAATGATAAACTTATTTTCGTTTAAATATAGACTTAAACCATTTTTTATAATTATGGACACAAATACGATTTTGTTTGAAGACCTCCTAGTCGGACTGTACGTACAAAAATGGTTTCTGCCTATAAATTACACCTTTACTCTTGGGATAAATGCTTTGTAGAAATGTTTACTTCTCTTCTGGACTAAACTACACCATTTCGGAATATATTTAAAACAAAATTTTTAAATTAAAATTAATATATTATAATTTATTGTTAATTAAAATGGAAATAAATAAAAAAAAAAACAAGTAAGAGTGTTAAATTCGGCTGGGTCGAATCTTTGATACCCTCCACCTGCATCTTAACTCAATATTACAATAATATTGGGTACGGCTACCACTGTTGTCGGTACTGAAATTTAAATTTCGAATACCAATTAAATTTAAAGTTAATTGCTTTTCTTGTTGGCCAGTTTCTATTATAATTCCTTGTTATAAAAAAACAATGATTGTGTCTTCTATAAAAAGAATTCGTTACTATTTGAAAAATGCCATTATTTTTCTTTTGCTATTTTGCTAGAGTAAAAACCCCTAGTGAAATTCAATATATAACTCAGCCAGCATTGTAACACCCAAAGTTTGATCCCTATAAGAAAGTTTTAAGATAATTCATGATAATTTAAAAAAAAATATCAACTGATTCTTGGCTAAAAAATTTCCAGATATTATCTAATATTAAAAAAGTAAATTTTAAAATATTTTATCTAGCTAGTAATTTTTATTTTTGAATTTTTAGTTTTTAATTTCTAATTTCTAAATTTTAATTTCTAATTTTTAATTTGTAATATTTAATTTTAATTATTTTTAATTTTTAAATTTTCAATTTTAATTTTTCATTTTTTATTTTTATTATTCATTTTTCAATTTTCATTTTTAATTTTTCATTTTTCATGTTCCATTTTTAATTTTTCATCTTTCATTTTTCATTTATGTTCCATTTTCCATTCTTCATTTTTCGTTCTTCATTTTCCATTTTCCATTTCTCATTTTCCATTTTTCAGTTTTCAGTTTTCATTTTTCATTATCCATTTCCCATTTTCGATTTTCATTCTTTATTTTTCATTTTTAATTTTACATTTTTCAATTTTAATTTTCATTTTTTAGTTTTCATTTTCAATTTTCATTTTCCTTTTCTCATTTTTCGTTTTTCATTTTCCATTTTTTATTTTTCATTTTCTGAATTCCATTTTTAATTTTTAATTTTTATTTTTCAATTTTTCATTTGTCATTTTCCATTTTCATTTTTCAATTTTCATTTTCCATTTTTCAATTTTCAATTTGCAATTTTTACTTTTCATTTTCCATTTTTCATTTTTCGTTTTTCATTTTTAATTTTTAATAAATTAATGTTTAATTTTTAATTTTTAATTTTTTATTTTTATTTTTTACTTTTTAATTTTTAATTTTTAAATTTTAAATTTTTAATTTTTAATTTTTAATTTTTCATTTTTAATTTTTAAATTTTTAATTTTTAATTTTTACATTTTTAATTTTTAATTTTTAATTTTTAATTTTTAATTTTTAATTTTTAATTTTTAATTTTTAATTTTTATTTTTTAATTTTTAATTTTTAATTTTTAATTTTTAATTTTTAATTTTTAATTTTTAATTTTTAATTTTTAATTTTTAATTTTTAATTTTTAATTTTTAATTTTTAATTTTTAATTTTTAATTTTTAATTTTTAATTTTTAATTTTTAATTTTTAATTTTTAATTTTTAATTTTTAATTTTTAATTTTTAATTTTTAATTTTTAATTTTTAATTTTTAATTTTTAATTTTTAGTTTTTAATTTTTAATTTTTAATTTTAAAATTTTAATTTTTAATTTTTAATTTTTAATTTTTAATTTTTAATTTTTAATTTTTAATTTTTAATTTTTAATTTTTAATTTTTAATTTTTAATTTTTAATTTTTAATTTTTAATTTTTAATTTTTAATTTTTAATTTTTAATTTTTAATTTTTAATTTTTAACTTTTAACTTTTAATTTTTAATTTTTAATTTTTAATTTTTAATTTTTCATTTTTAATTTTTAATTTTTAATTTTTAATTTTTAATTTTTTAATTTTTAATTTTTAATTTTTAATTTTTAATTTTTAATTTTTAATTTTTAATTTTTAATTTTTAATTTTTAATTTTTAATTTTTAATTTTTAATTTTTAATTTTTAATTTTTAATTTTTAATTTTTAGTTTTTAATTTTTAATTTTTAATTTTTAGTTTTTAAATTTTAATTTTTAATTTTTAAATTTTAATTTTTAAGTTTTAATTTTAAATTTTTAATTTTTAATTTTTAAGTTTTAATATTTAATTTTTAAATTTTAATTTTTAATTATTAAATTTTAATTTTTAATATATAATTTTTAATTTATAATTTTTAATTTTTAATTTTTAATATTTAATTTTTAATTTTTAGTTTTTAAATTTTAATTTTTAATTTTTAAATTTTAATTTTTAAGTTTTAATTTTAAATTTTTAATTTTTAATTTTTAAGTTTTAATATTTAATTTTTAAATTTTAATTTTTAATTATTAAATTTTAATTTTTAATATATAATTTTTAATTTATAATTTTTAATTTTTAATTTTTAATATTTAATTTTTAATTTTTAATTTTTAAATTTTAATTTTTAATTTTTAATTTTTAATTTTTATTTTTTAATTTTTAATTTTTAATTTTTAATTTTTAATATTTAATTTTAAAATTTTAATTTTTAATTTTTAATTTTTAATTTTTAATTTTTAATTTTTAATTTTTAATTTTTAATTTTTAATTTTTAATTTTTAATTTTAAATTTCAGATTTTTAATTTTTAATTTATAATTTTTAATTTTTAATTTATAATTTTTAATTTTTAAATTTTAATTTTTAATTTTTAATTTTTAAGTTTTAATTTTTAAGTTTTAAGTTTTAATTTTTAAGTTTTAATTTATAATTTTTAATTTTTATTTTTTAATTTTTAATTTTTAGTTTTTAGTTCTTAGTTTTTAGTTTTTAATTTTTAATTTTTTAATTTTTTATTTTTAATTTTTAGTTTTTAATTTTTAATGTTTAATTTATAGTTTTTAATTTTTATTTTAAAATTTTTAATTTTTAATTTTTAATATTTCATTTTTAATTTTAACGATAAAAACTTATGTGGTAATACTTGCTTAGGCCAATGGACACGTGCAGTATTAATAAATTAATGACTTTATGACTTAAGAAGAATTACAACATATACAACATATCTTAAGAAAAACAACAAACACACTGAAAAATTTTATTTTTCAAGAGTTTTTTCAAAGTTTCATTCATAACTCGTGACCCCTTCGACTAGCTTAGATAATGACGGCGTGATGATGATTTCCACAGATAGAAGGACAGACGGTCATCGCTAAATCAAGTTCCCTTGTTATAATGATAAAAAATATCTGGTTTTCGGGTCGCCGGAATTTTTTCGATGCGTTACAAATGGAATGACAAACCTATATATACCCTGTGCCAGTGAGGTGTGGAGGGTATAAAAACCAATTTTATACCAGAATAATTTATACCAGAGTAGCGTTATTGTTTTTCTTTTATAAATTTTAAATACCAAAAAATCATTTCATATTTAATTAACTTTTAAAATACATTGAAAAATTTTGAAAATTATATTGGAAAAGGTGTATCTTTGTAAGAACATTAGTTGCATCTCGAATACGAGTTAAACTGCAATGTGTTTTTTCCACAGAATTACAGCTTTAGTTCAACCCATAGTAAATAGTTACTTAGCTTCGTTCAATACAAACATATGGCCAAAATCGTGTCTTGCCGCTAAATGTTGTATTCTATGAACTATTACGTTCTTTTTTTCATTGGCTACATGTTGCATGAAAATATTGAATGAATACTTGAAGTCTTCCTTGTGGAAACAATTGAAAAAAGAATAATTTAAAGAACATTGGAGTAGAATTATGTATGTTTGGTGTACGATGATGGCACATAGCAAGTTTCTATTGCTTTCCTTACCTAACTTAAAATATAAACTCATTTCGTAACGTCTAGGTGTTCTAAGTTTGTAAATAATAGTACACAATAGCGTTGGTTGAAACTTTAAAAGGGCTTGTTGATATTTATTTCAGAAATTTAAGTAAAAAATAAGATACAGTTTTTATAGATATTTAAATTTATTGTTAAAAAAACTATTAAATATTTGTTAATTAATGTTTAGAGCCAAAAAAAAGTTTCAAAATATTTCGATTGAAATTTATGTTATTTAAAGCATATTTAGAATTCATATTTAAAAACTTTAGCCAAGTTTAAAAAAATAAAACCTAAAAATTTTAGTTCAAAAATAAATTATTTATAGTTAACAAAAACATCTAAATATTAATACGTGAAGGTAAATTTTTAGTTCTCTTTTTAAACTATATGCGGGCACGGAAAAGTTGAAAATTGACATAGTTATAGTGCATATGGAGGAGAAGCTGAGAATGATAAAATTTATGTTTAATCTGTCTTAAAAATATACTATATTAAATAAAATAAAATATTTATAATAATTCGTTACACCCTGTTAATGCGAATGATTTAAATTATATATCAGACGCTCTGTGTTGAATTGTGAATTACTAAAATTGATTAACATACCTTTAGGCTCATTTAAATATTCATAAATTTTATATATATATATATAGATTAAAAAAAACATTGGAAGACAAAAATTTAATGAAAAATAACATTTCCTAGAACTTGCACTCAAATTTCGATTGCTGGGCTATACTAGTATATATTAATAATAAACCTATACCACTCTGTACTCAGTGTATAATGAGTTTGTGCTGATATTTGTAACTACCAAATATATCTGGCACATCAATCATTTTTTGAATCGATTTAGCGATGTCCGCCCGTCCACCTGTCTGTCTGTCCGTCTGTCTGTGCGATCAAACTACAGGTCGGTCGCAAATTTGAATATAAGGAGTGAAATTGAAAAATGTTATCATAGCATTATTTGATTTATTTATTTATTTTTTTTTTTTCTTATCAAGTTATCTTTGATAAATACGTCAGTTATTATGGCTAATGACAACCGTATTTAAGTTGTTGTAAGTTTGATAAAAATAATTGAGAAAATAATAGTACGTGCTAAAATTATTAAATATTTTCACCAAACCCCAACTTTGTCATACAAGAAGTTGGCCAAGGAATCAAAGGTTTGACGTCGAACTGTTTTCAATGTTATTAGAAACTATCAGGTGAATTTGAAAAGAGCTCACAACACATCTGATAGGAAAACAGAGTGGTTAGTTTGAAAGCCCATTTAGGTTTGAAAACATACAAAGTCCAAAAAGTTCCAGGCAGGAACGCTGGAAAAAAATTTGGAGTCCACAACAGAGCATGGAAATTGAAATCATGTTTCATAAAAAAATACTCTTGCTGCACAATAGACTACGAATCGTATGTGCTCACAGATTTTTCGCAGTTTCCCGGCTAAAATTTGTATTTTACTAATGCTCGTAGAAGTGTCGAAGCTAAGTTTAGGACCCAAAAGCAGACGAAACTTCAAAAAAAAGAAAAAAAAAAAGTTCCACAAAAAAGTTAATTTGCTACAACGGTCTCTATAAATACCGAAATTTACATTAAGGAGTGTTTGCAAAGAAGACTACTTCCTTTCATATTTTTTTCTCGATTTGGCTTGCTCTTTACTACGGTAAGGATAGCTCTTGAGGGGTCCAAGAACAATAACGTCGTTTGTTTTACCAAGGGAGATAAATCCTTTAAACTGTTCGGAGGGCTCTGAAGAGATATTGAGATCATGTGAAAATGGTGTTCCAACATGTAGAAGATTTTAAACGGTAAATGGACACCTGTTCCATACAAAAGATCCCTATGGGAACGATTTAAATTCCCCTAGGATCCAAGTTATCACATAGCTCTCGGCCATAGTTGGTTTATGTGTGTTTATTACACTCCTTAATTAGTAGTCCGAAAATAATTCGGGTAGAAACATTTTTAGTGATAATCCGCATATAGGGATGCTTCCCGATATTCACTTAAATCTATCAAAAAACAAAAATAATGTAAACTTTTTCAAAAATTCAGTTTATGTATTTTTTTTTTTTGAAAAATAAGTTAATTTACTAATTATGGACATGATCGGTACTTTTTTCGATTTAGTCCCCAAAATTAGCATCTAATATGAACTTTTTCATTTCAGTGGGCAACAAATTCATAACAATTCCACTCAAGTTTGGTTTATGCTTATTTTATATATAAAATAAGTAGGACCTATAACCCCTTCTATATACTCATGGTATAGGGTATCGAAAAGATGGTCTAGACCATCTATGATTTTTATACTCTATACTACTATGTGGTTTCGTTATAATGACTTTGTGCTGCTGTTTGTAACTACCAAAAATATTTGACCTATACCCATCTTTTATTATACCGATCGACTCAGAATCACTTTCTGAGTCGATTTAGCGATGTCCGTCCGTCCGTCCGTCCGTCTGTGTGTCCATGTAAATCTTGTAATCAAACTACAGGTCGCAAATATGAATATATTTTCATGAAATTTGGTATGTAAGCTTCTATCGGCCATAGGATGAATGCTATTGAAATTGGTGAAATTCCGACCATGTTGAGACCTAGTCCCCATACAAATGACCCTTAAGAAATCGACATAAATTGGCATAAGATCCAAATTATCATATAGATATCAGTCAAATTGGGTTTGTATGTGTTTATTATATCCACAAATCAGTAGTCCAAAAATAATCCCTTTAGGACAATTTTTAGTCATAGGCCCCATATAGAGCTGCTTCCCGATCTTCACTTAAATCTATCAAAAAACAAAAAATATTGCACAGATTTTTCTCAAATTTGGTTTGTATATATTTTTTCAAAATGTAAGTGACTTTACCAAATATGGTCAGGATCGGTCCATTTTTCGACCTAGTTCCCATATAAATATAGCACCCGATATGAACTTTTTCATATCTGCAGCCAAAAAAAATTAAAAACAATGTCACTCAAATTTGGTTTATGCTTAGTTTCTATATCGAATTAGTTTGACCGAAGAGATAGGGTCTCTAAACCATGGTATAGGGTATCGTATAGTCGGTCTAGACCGGCTATAATTTCTTACTTGTCTTACTTGTGTTAAGAATGTATAAGTGTTATTAAAATGGATTTAATGGATTTACAAAAAAATAATCACATTGATAATTGGGAAAAACGTAAACTATATTGCTCAGCTGCCACAGCCCCAAGAATATATGGGTTGCCTAAAATCCACAAATCGGGCACCCCATTACGACCAATTGTATCATCAGTACAAGTTCCGTGTTATGATCTGTCGAAATACGTGGGCCAAGTGTTAAAAAATATAATTTCGAATGAATATAATGTCAAAAATTCATTACAGGTGAAGAATCAATTGGAGACTATAGAACTCGATGACGACGAAATTATGGTTTCGTTTGATGTCATTTCTTTATTCACAAACATACCGGTTCACTTAGCAATTCGCAACATTATGAAGAAATGGGAAAAAATAAGGGAATTTACAAAGATTCCCAGTTCAAAATTTCTCAAAATTCTCAATTTTTGCCTTATTGAAAATAATTATTTCATATATGATGATAAACTTTTTCATCAGATATTTGGAATGCCAATGGGCAACCCGTTATCTCCCACAATAGCAGACATAGTACTTGACGGTCTACTTAACGATACACTAGCAGAGTTAAGAGAGGAAAATATACATATCAAATACATAACCAAATATGTAGATGACATTTTGGCGGTTATTAAAATAAACGATAAGGATAAAATACTTGCTACCTTAAATAATCACCATCCAAAGATTCAATTCACAATTGAAGTTGAGGAAAAATGCGAAATTGCTTTCTTAGATATGAAGTTACGGAAAAATAAGAACAAAATAACGTTTGACTGGTTTACTAAGGAAACGTCCTCGGGTAGAATCATCAACTACAACGCAACACAACCGAAGAGCCAGATAATAAACACTGCGAAAAATCTTATCTCTAGAGTTCTAAACATTAGTGACGACAAATATCATACAAAAAACATACCAAAACTAGAAAAAATACTAAAAGCCAACAGTTTTCCAAACAAACTTATAAACACATTAATAGACACCACTTTAAAAAATCCGAAAAATCATATTTATACTCAACAAAAAACGACCGTTGATGAGGATAAAAAATTTTACAGCGTTAAATACATTCCGGGCTTAACTGACAAAAATAATATAAAAACATCGAGTCAAACGGAGAAAACGAGATTTGCGTATCAGCCTAACACAACATTAAACACAATTTTTTCTAAAACGAAAGCGCCGATTGCAAAACAACAACAGAGCAACGTTGTTTACAAAATTAATTGCAATGGTAACGACCATCAAAAATGTAACCAAATATATATAGGGACAACAAAAAGAACATTAGAAAAGAGAATAGGCGAACATCAAGCAGACATAACAAAGGGCAAAGAAAGTACAGCTTTAGCACAACATATACTAAAGACAGGCCATACAGCTGATTTTAAACAAGTGAAAATTTTGGACAAAGAGACAAGAGAGAGGAAGAGATTTACATTGGAAAGTTTACGTATACAACAGAACATAAAGAATACGATGAACTTGAAAGAGGATACAAACAATATTAATGCGAGTTACATGATTGCCATAAGTTGATACCCTGTGATATTACTTTTAAGTTGTGTTTTAAATGTTGTGTGTAATTAAATGTTATTTTAAATTGAATGTTTTTTGTTTATATGTAATAAATATTTTTATTTTAATGTAAAGACAAATCCTTATTACTGTGAGTTATAATTGCTGTTGGTGAATTATGTATTTTTGTAATAATTTATGTTTTATTTTTCAAATAGACGACCTTTGATAAAGTCAACATAAAATTGACGAAACGTCAGGAAAAATGGAATAAGCGGTTGTTTTATTTACATTGGAAACGTTAGGCCTAATTAGCTTAAATAAAATAAAAATAAATAGACAAAATAATATTTAAATAAAAATTTCCTTTTCTTTCGCCTTATACTTGAACTTATACTCCTCCCGGCGATTTTTAATAAGATGATGTGATACCCTCTTTATAGTGAGACTCATCGAGCTCCTCATAAAAGCCATAAACCGCATACTGCAGCTCTGCATTTTGGGCAAATCTTTTACCACTGAGCCATTTCTTCAAGTTTGAAAAGATAAAATCTGTGGTCACAAGCGATAACCGCCTAAGTCGACTTAAGAACGATTTGAGTTATGTATGCTGTCGTATTCTACTAAAAACGCTTTATATTTACGTGAAATCTCCATTTCTCTAACACTTTTTATTAAAAAGTTATTAGTGAAAATATACTGACCTAAGTCGTAAGAAAGCCCCATTACATTTATATAAACAGTTATTTTTCTCGAAAGAATGATGTTCGCCGATTTGAGTTATGTATACTGTCATATTCTGCTAAAAAAATCTTTATATTTACGTCAAATCCCCAATTCTCTAACACTGCTTTTTAAAAAGATATTGATACAAATATTCTGACCTAAGTCGTAATGAAGCCCCATTACATTTATATAAAAAGCTATTTTTCTCAAAAGCATGATTTTCGAGTTAGGCGGTTATTGCTTGTGACCACAGAAATAATTCGAAACTCTCAATCGGGCGAATTCGATTATGTATAGCCAAAAAAAAAAATATGTAAAACAATAAAAGCGCCATGGAAAACAAATTGTAGGCCACACTGTCTTTCTGTAAGTGTAGCTACAGTATCTAGTTGTTAATGCCAAAATAAAACCATATATTTTTATCTTATCAATTAATGTTAAAAATGTTATTTAAGGAGGAGTATTTGACCTTAAAAGCTGTCTAAAAATATTTCGCCTGTATTTTGTGGTTTGATATTATTTAGAGAGGGCTGTTACGAAATTTTGGCTCCAACCCAAAGGAATGTATCGAGAATGATTTTTAAATTCTGTTTTTTATTTAAAACCTCTGCAGATGATTTTTTAAAATTTTATTTTTATTTTATATATCGAAATCTTTTTTTACGAGTATTTAAATTTCATTAGAAAATTTTAAATAGGACCCTCAAACTTTTCAGTCAAATATACTTTATTGAATCTCATATGATCGCTTATTATATCGAATCCGGAAATTTCGGTCCCAACCCAAAGGATTTTCAATTAAAAAAAATTATGTAAAATTCTATTTGTGTTATTTTTCAAATTCCAACAAATAATTTTTTGAGTCCCTTTTCCCAATCGAATTTTCCAGTAAAAATTAAAATTTTTTTATTTTTACTGTTTTTTATTTCAATTTAATTAGAAAATTTTAAATAGGTCCATAACTCGGGCTGTGTTTAACCTCTTCCCCATTAAACTTTTCAGTAAAATAATTTTTAATTTTTTTTATTTGAATTTTCCAGTAAAATTAATTATTTGTTAAGTCTATATCGAAACACTCACTTATTTTATATACCATCAGAAATTTATTTCAGTACCAGCCCTCACTCTCATTTTCACAGAAGTCTTCATTTTTCATTTTGCATAGTAAATAAGCGAAAATTTTAAAAAGGAGGAAAACGACAAATTCTCAAAAAAAAAAAATAAAACTGGGAAAAAGAAGTACACATACATATATATAAAAACTCATTTTGTGGATTTTGAAAACTGAAATTTTACGTTTTTTATGGCTTGGAAAAGTACAGAAAAATAGATTTTTATATAATTTATTAGCTGATGGCCCTGTTAGCTAATGCTAGTATCTTTATACTATATATTAGTCATATATTTATATAAGTTTAATATCATTTAAAATAAAAAATAAAAATATAATTTATAATATAATATTAATAGGCTAGGTGATTTCTTGTGATCGATGTTTTATTCAAACGTTTTATCCCGATTTTGACCGAACGTATATTATTTTAAAGGTATTTCTTTTTAGCTGTTTTCAGATTTCCAGATTTTTAAATTGTTTCCTTTATTTTGAGTAAATTGCATTTAAAGTTGCTACTAACACATACATAAAATTATACAATGCTATGTGTGTGTTTATTAAATTTGTTAATGTGTTTGTAATAAAAAGAGTTTGTTTTTTGTGTTAATTTGTGAATTGGCTATAATTCAGTAGCATACCTTTAGGGTCTTTATTTAATGAAAAAATTAATTTTCCTAGAATTTGCACTCGAATTTCGAGGGCTGGAATCTGCTAGTAATTTATAAATTGTTTGAAATTGTATCATTTTTAAGGCGACTGTGGCTTTAAAAGGAAGATTACCAGAATATATTTCCTTTTAATAATTTTACAGAGAAATATCAAAAAAAAATTACAGTATAATGTGTCTTTATTTGAAGCTTATTTAAAATATTTCTCCGAGTAAGTTCTTTTATACCAAAGACAACAAACATTTTCCCCAGGATCGACCTTAAAACATTGTAATAACATCTCTTAACAGTTCAAGCAACGATATGTGTTATGTGTGTGTGTGAGTGTTTGAGTATATCTTAGTTTATCATCTATTTTTTATGTTTACGGTACTTGGGCCAATTACCCATTTTTTTTTCTTAACTTCTCTTTTTTGTTGATGTTGTTATTCTTTTTGCAATATCATTAGTTGTACTTGTTGTGGAATACACACCAACTCAAAAAAAAAAGAAGTTTTACAAAAAAAAAAAACAATTTTGTGATTAGACAGAGAGACAGACAGACAGACGCAACAGACATTATTTAACTTTGATTATTTGGGTTGATGTTTTATAGATTCTGTTTTTTTATTCATTATTATTATTATTTTATTCTTTTTTTTTTGCTAACGTTACCTTTAGTGCCATATCATCTTCAAAAGTAGTTTTTTTTTTTTTTGTTGTCTTCCAAGTTTTACTTCTAGAGCTGTGGCTCCATTACAAGTGTACTGAATGTTTTTGAGTTTGATCAAGTGTTTTGGGAATTGAACCACCATTGTGTATTGTGTGTAGCTTAACAATGATTACAACTACAACAATATGATCAAATTTTTTTCCTTTTCTTATATATATGTATATATACATAATTTTTTTTTTTTTTTTAACTTTCTTCTTTGTATATTTTTGTTGTTGTTAGATTGTCTCTTATTTTTCATTCTTTTTTCTTCTAATAATCTCATATTAGATCGCATGACCCACGTTTTAAATATTTTCACGAAAAAATCATTTGGAAAATATGAATTCTTGTTCTGTTTAACGAAAACAAAACAATTGATTATCTACGATATGTAATTGAAAATTGCATATGTATTTGTTTGCATATATCTATCTATCTTGCATATGTACAAGGAAATGTTTTTCGCTATTTTTTTTTTTTTTTTTTTTATTTCAAAGAAAATTTCATGGAACTAATGAAGTTAGAGCCTTAATTGCATGCGGCAAGTGTGCAAAAATTCGATATCTGTTGAACGATCTCATTCGTAAGCATATTTATATATTTTTCTTTTTAATAATTTCTAAACTAAGAATTTCTTTTTTTTACACAGTTTGTATTGATCCTTTTTTCTTTCTTTATAAAATATAATGTTGAACTTTTCAAATCTATAAAGATAACGTAAGGTCAAAAAAGAATGTGGAAACTGTAAACAACTAAAGAGGAATGAAGAAGAAGCATATCATTGTATATAAACTCCTTATCGGTTGGCTTTCCGAACGTTTTGTGGAACTTCAGCCATGTACCTCGAGTTCCCATTGTATTCATATCAGAATTTTTTACGACTTTTTTACTTTTGGATTTAAGCTGTTAACATTTTTTGCAAGGAATATTAGGAGGATTGGTTGCTTTTATCATAAATTCGATTTATTACGTTGTTAAGTTTTCAATTTAGCATAATTTGAAATACTAGTTTGCTTACATCACGTTCTCTTGATATATTTGGATTTTTGGGTGCTTCTTGACTGGGAGACACAATACAAACATATTTTTTTCTATTGTTTAATTATAAACATTGTTTATAAACAATACTTAGAAGTAATTTTCATAAATATACATCATATTTTGTCGGTTTTTGTGTGGCAGTGTAAGAAATCGCAAAAATAGACCCTTTGGTCTGTGTTCTGGAATACATTTTCCTCAAAATATTCTATTAGTTTCTTGATTTACGCTACGTTGAGCTTTTCGCGGCGCATAACCATCTAACGCAACTAGTGAATCAACCAACGCACATTCCGTGCATTGAAGGGCAACGACAAAATACTCTCGACCTTTTTCTCACTTCACACCCTGATAAGTACGAAGTGAAAATATTTGCACGTCTCGGTAATTCGGATCACTGCATCACTTCCGCATCCTTTTCGTACTCTGTACTTCAAAGTGTTTCAGCACCAGCTATGAAGCGCTTAGTTTTTTTTTTACGAAAAGGCTCGTTGGGCTGAGCTCAACGATTTTTTCAAGCATTTCAACTGGAAACTTTGTTTCCTGGATAAAATGTAGATGCTGCTGCGAAAATGGTGGAAAAAATAATAGTGCTTGGTATGCGATTATTCATTCCATCAAAGCACATTTCGGCTAAACCTAATCAAAAATTGTGGTTTAACCGGACTTGCAGAGATGCAGTCAGATCCAGAGAGGAAGCATTCAGATATTGGCGTTAAAATAAAAATTCCGTCACTGAACTGCAACGCAAACAGGCGAGAACTGAATGTGCCAAAACACTAAGTCGCCAAAAGTTTCTTTACGATCAACGGGTTCGTGCTAAAGTTCCCTCTGCTCCTCGGGGAGCTTTTGGTCATTTGTTAAAAGGGTAACGAACAATACTAGTTCTGCTATCCCAACTCTTTTAATGAATGACCAAATATTCACTGAACCCGTTGATAAGGCTAACCTTTTAGCTGAACTTTTTGCCGGATGGCGATCAACCTCTGCCCGAACTTGAAAGTGTATCTTGTACTATGCCTAAAATATTCTTTCGACCACGTGCAGTTAAAAAGGTTCTTTCGGATCTCAACATTAATAAGTCTTCGGGACCGGATGGTATACCAGCACTGGTGCTGAAACAGTGATCTTCGACGCTAGCCAGTCCATTGGCCAACCTTTTCAGCCTTTCGTACCGTGCGGGAGTCTTTACCTCTTGCTGGAAAGTTGCTAATGTCCAACCAATCCTTAAAAATGGTGAGACTAATAACCCTAAAAGTTACCGTCCAATTGCAATCAGCTCTGCGCTCTCAAAGATGATGAAGAGCAGGATCAATTTCCATCATGTGACCTAGAAGCCAACACACTTCTTCATGATCGACAGTATGGCTTCCGTAGAAATCATTCCACGGGAGACCTGTTAGCTCTACTTTCTGAGCGCTGGAGTCTATCCATTCGAAATTTTAACGAAAGTAAAGTGGTTGCTCTGGATATTTCCAAGGCATTCGATCGTGTGTGGCACGGTGCATTGATATCAAAGCTTATTGCGTTTGGGGTCGGTAATGACTTCTCTCGATTTATATCGAGTTTTCTCAGAGACCGAACAATACGTGGTGTTATTGAAGGGGTCTCATCTAATGAGTTTCAGCTTAATTCAGGGGTACCCCAAGGTTCCGTTCTTTCTCCTTCTCTTTTCCTTGTCTTTCTGAACGACCTTCTTGGCCAAACTTTTAACTCTATATACTCTTTCGCAGATGGCAACAGCATTTGTCATTCATTTTCCTTTAATTGTAGGCCAAGCCTCTTGGAGATTGGGGGCAAAAGGCAGGCAATGAATGACACACTCAATCAAGACCTGTTAACAATCTCCGAGTGGGTGTTGACCCATATGGACATAGAATCAACAATGTCATCTGTATATATGGGTGGTATAGGTATTGAGGAATCGGATACTCTTGATGTTCTATGCATGAGAATTCAGTGTGATGTTTGCTGGAACGAGCATGTTTTTCAAGTGTCGAAAGAAGCATTCAAGTGTCTTGGTTTTCTAAAATGGTGTAAAAATTACTTCACTCCTTCTGATCTCCTTAAAATCTATACCACTTACATCCGACCGAAAATGGAATACAACTCCCAACTGCAAAATCTATTTTGGAGCTACAGGACCGTCTGCAAAGGAGGGCGTTGGCGCTCATCAATGACAGCAGGGTATCCAACTCTATTGATTCATTGGAACATCGTCGGAATGTGGGTTGTGTAGCAGTGTTCTATAGATACTACCATGGGATATGTTCTTCTGAGATTAGCGAACTTATTCCAAGTGCCCGAGTTTCGGTTCGCTCTACCCGCTTCTCTAGTAGATCACATCCGTTTGTAGTCTATTGTCCAGTAGTTGACCGCAAAACGCATTACAGAGAGTTCTTTCCTGACAGTTATAATCTGATAAAATTTAAGTCAACACTACTCCCTCTCTCCTTCCCATAACCTATTTTCCTGAAATCAATACAATGCACTGCATTTGTAGGGGGCATCCCCTGAGTGTTGGTTAATTAAAAAAAAAAAAATATTGTCTTTTTAATGATTGAGTTTGAAATTATTCAGGCTCAAGATCAAATGTTTTTACTTTAAATAAAGCAAAAACATTGGCACATTTGTTTAAAAAAAATTGAGTGTCACCAGCCCTCATCAGTGACCAAAAGCAATAGATAGTTTGGTAAAAAGTTAAATTCATATATATTTGCTGAAAATAACCAAATGCGAATTCATTGTTTCAAAGTTGTTCTATATTTTAGTTTGTTATATTGGAAGAGGCTTAAATAGTATAACTTTTGCTTGAATTCTCATTTGGTTGTTTTCAGCAAATATATATGAATTTAACTTTTTACCAAACAAACTATCTACTGCTTTTAGTTGCTCTCTCTCTCTCTCTTATTCTATTAGCTTTTCAGATTTACTTTAGCATTTGTAGAGAGTTTCTAGTTTATAAAAAAATAAACTAATTTGATAATTTATGCATGACGATTAAATAACGGTATTGTCAAAACATCTAAAGGGTATTTTCTTTAGTGGTATAAAACTTTTAGGTGGCAACACTGTTTTCAGTCATTTTAATAGCTGTCCCCTAATATATGTTTAGTTTCGTTTCGCATTTTATTATGAAAAGGCTGACGCCTGAATAACAGTTGTGAAAGAATCATGATTCTCTTCGCGAAACATGTCGCGTTTATGTTATGGTCGATATAATCGTCCATCAGAGCAATTAATTCGTTTAACGATGAACCGTTTTCACATCATGTTTACTCTATATGATACCACGCATCTTCTGAGGACTGAGACGTCGTACAGTCCTTACTGAAGATGCTATTGCTACTATAGAATGAAGAAAGACCCGCATGAGTCCATCCATCATCGTGCACAATAATTGAATCTGTTTTGCGGAAAGATCTTGGTTTGCTGGCTTCCAAAATCCAACTCGTGCAAGAATTAAAACCACACGACCACCGGGCACGGCGGTGAATGTGCCCAAAAAGAGATTGCTGTTGATCCCGATTTTCACAAGGAATTTTGAAGCTAATTTTTGGTTGTATGTCGCAATCAATTTATTAAAGAAAACGTTTATTGAGCGCATAATTTCTCCTTTTGTACCTGTGAATTATTTTTAAACCAGAGACAGCCCCCAATGCTACAAGAAGTGAATGAAAATTGGACCTCCCGATTGGAGCTATCCACGGCGCCATATACACTAGAAATCTTATTCAGATAAAAATGACAAAAAAAATTATCTTTCAAATAAAGCCAATTTCAATTCAGCTAACACAATTGGTTTATGTTTAATTTCTTTTTAAATTTCTATACCTCTAAAAAAAGTTTCCCGCTTTATAGCTGTTTGACGACTCAAAAAGCTCATTTTTTATATTTGTCCCCTTTAAAAAAAAACCTAAAGTGGCGCATATTTGAACACATTATCTTTATTTTTTGCAAATTGAAAAATCGAGACTGAACTTATTAATTTTCAGCTGACGTACTTCAAAAACTCAGTTAATAAATACTCGTTTTTATATCCTACTAGCAAATTCCAGCCCTCGAAATTCGAATGCAAATTCATTTTTTCATTAAATAAAGACCCTAAAGGTATGCTAATCAATTATAGCCAATTCACAAATCAACACAAAACAAACTCATTTTTTATTACAAACACATTAACAAATTTAATAAACACACACATAGCATTGTATAATTTTATGTATGTGTTAGTAGCAACTTTAAATGCAATTTACTCAGAATAAAGGAAAAATTAAAAAAATCTGTAAATCTGCAAAACGGCTAAAAGGAAATACCCTTCAAATAATATACGTTTGGTCAAAATCGGGATAAAACGGAAGAACAAAACATCGGTCACAAGAAATCGCCTAGCCTATTAATATTATACTAACAGATTCCAGCGCTCGAAATGCGAGTGCAATTTCTAGGCAGCTTTATTTTTCAACTTAGCCAATTCACAAACCAACACTTTTATGGTTTATTATTAATGTGAATGAAGATAACAAACACATTAACAAATTTAATAAAACACACATAGCCTATGTATGATTTTATGTATGTGTTAGTAGCTACTTTAAATGCAATTTTTTCAAAATAAAGGACAAAATTTTAAAATCCGTAAATCTGCAAAACGGCTAAAAAGAAATACCTTTCAAATAAGATACGCTTGGTCAAAATCGGGATAAAACGGTAGAACAAAACATCGGTCACAAGAAATCTCCTAGGGTTGAGGGTATAATGAGTTTGTGCCGATGTTTGTAGCTACCAAAGATATGTGACTAAATCACTTTCTGAGTCGAAAGTGAAAGTTAATTGTTAAAAATATAAAAGTTTTACAAAAATAATACGGACTTTAAATACAGTTATAAACACAATCGTCAATCTTCTGTTGCTCACATCAACAGCAATGGATATATCAATTAAATCATAGTGTTCACTTTGGCACAAATTCTTCGGAATGGATCGAAAGTGATGAAATTTGATCTTAATTGAGGATAAATGTTCTGCTAAAAATCATCATTATACTTCTCAAATTCGGAAACTTTATTAGAGCCAAACGACTATGAGGCGGTGGGAGAATTAATTCAGCATTCTACCGAAGATATCGAAGAAAAAATGGTACCGGAACACCGGAAGTAATCAAATATATTTTGATTAAATTTAGTAAGCTTTTATTGACCATATTGGACGAACGCTATTGCAATTGGTGAAAATCAGTGGATCTTCAGACCTAGCCCCCATACAAATGATCCACCCCTATCAGACCGATAAAATTTGACATGTATGTGTCTATTACACCCACTAATCAGTAAACCAAAAATAAGCTCAGTAGGAACATTTTTAGATTTTGGGGAGTTTCGAGGTCCAGTTTGTTTCCTTTGTATATAAAACTAATAAATGTGAAGTTTCGGATAAAAATAAGTCGCGCCGGAAATCGATTGAAAATTTAAGCAGACGGATTTTCCTAAAAATTCACACAGTTAATCTCTAACATGTTTTTAAAAAAACCTTAAAGTGCCACATCCACATTTTTTTAAATTTCAAATGTTTTTACTAAAATTAATTCACTTTAAACATTTAAAAAATCAAAATTTCGCATAACAAGTAAGAGTGTTACGTTCGGCTGTGCCGATTATTTGGTAACCTCCACATCGGTGTTACGCTTACATTTATATCTGGGCTAATTGCACTATTTACAACAAATGTAAACAAAATATTTTTCGAAAATTTGATGATTTGATAATTTGATAAACTCAATACTAAATTATTACCACAAACTCGCTGAATTTTTTTAATTTTTTAGAGGTGTGTTCATCTTTTGAACATATCGCGGCACAGTGATACCCGATGGTACCCCATTTTCAATACCCAGGTAAATCGTTTATTTTAGGAATGAGCGTGATTTCAACAGATAGACGGACAGACCGACTCGAGATGGTATAATAATCAAGAATAAATATGGAAATGCATCTTTCGATGCTTGAGAAGCGGAATGTGAAACTGATATACATATACCCTCTGCACAGTGGTGTGGACGATATAAAAATAATTACTATGGAATAAACAATTAATATAGCAATTAACTTTTCCCGTATATATACTTATATACTTAAAAGTTATAATTAAATACTATAAATGTTCTCAAATGAAAAAATAACATAAAAGTTTTTTGAAATTTAATAATACTAGTATAGCCCAGCACTCGAAATTCGAGTGAAAATTCTAGAAAATATTATTTTTTCTTCAATTTAAAAATTTATGAATATTTAAATGAGCCTAAAGGTATGCTGATCAGTTTAAGGAATTCACAATTCAACACAGGGCGTGTCATATACAATTTAAATCATTTTCATTAACAGGGTGTAACGAATTATTAGAAATATATTATTTTATTTAATTATATATATTTTTAAGACTGATTAAACATAAATTTTATCATTCTCAGCTTCTCATCCATATGAACTATAACTATGCCAATTTTCACACTCCTCCGTGCCCGCATATTGCTTAAAAAGGGAGCTAGAAATGTACCTTCACTTATTAATAAATATATATTTTTTTAAATATATATAAACTAGCGGTTTCTAGCGCTTTTCGTCTCATTTTAATTTAGCGCCTATTAGCGCTTTTTGTAATACTGTTTGGTGATTTTTGCTTGGAAAAAGTTTGCATCGCTACTAGTACTCTGCTGGATTGATTAATCTGTTTTGTAGAAATAAAGTAAGAGAAAAAATTTAAAAAAAAAAATATTTGATAGCCTGAACAAATTAAAAAAAATAAAAAATTCT
Organism: Cordilura impudica; assembly: GCA_963682025.1. Taxonomy (NCBI): domain Eukaryota; kingdom Metazoa; phylum Arthropoda; class Insecta; order Diptera; family Scathophagidae; genus Cordilura; species Cordilura impudica. Next base: position 111,682,583 of record OY821518.1, read on the forward strand.
CAAAAATCTTTTGGACTAATTTATGCTCCGCTCTAAGAGTTGGAGAAATCAAAAAATAAAACAACGTTATTCGTGAAACGGCCCAGTGTATATATGTATATAACAGCCATTAGTGGTGTTTATGTATTCGACTAGTGCAAGTTTCTTTGGTTTGACTGGTTTTATGAAGTGTAGTACAACTTTTACAATAGTAAATAAAAATAATAAAATTCATGCAAACAATTCTTGTTTATGGTAGTATAAAAAAGAGTAACTTACGCTAGCCCATCTTTCATTGAAATCAATAAGGTGAATAGAAACAACCACTACCGTTTGACTAAGAAATACTGCAGCGTTACGTTAATGTTGGAGTAGGGGGTTTGCAGCTAAAAAATGGAAATAAATTACTTCAAATGTATAATTATTATTCCAATTTCAATATTAACTTATATATCATTATCGAGAATTTATTATTTTTTTTTCAAGACTCTATTAATTAAATATACATACATTATTGTCAATAATTCTTAATGAATCGTACGGAAAGACAGACAGACTTTGTTTATTTAATAATTAAACAGCCAACTGTAGCTGAATATATTTTGTTTATTTTCTAAATGGATTTTTTTGTTTAACAAAAACAAGTTTTGTTTTTTTTTTTTAATATTTAAAGATGATTGATACTATGTACTCCGTACTTACAGCAAATATGAGTTCATATGAAACAAAAACTGTTTACAAAATTTGACATAGCCTTAATAGAAAATCACCAAAAAATATTTATTTAGAATAAGTAAGATAAAAGCAGGGCTTATTTGTCGATATTACACACAAATACACACACACACACACAGGAAATCGATAATATAAATTATATTTATAAACCATATGCTTGAAATAAACAATTAATTGTTTAAAGTACTCGTAAGTATCAAATCATGTGTGAAGAGTGACATTAGAGTTAATGTCACTTAAAAACATTTCAAAGAACATTTGTCAATCATTAATCGAGTTTTATACATAAAGTCAAAGTTAAACTTTACATTAAGCAATTTAAAGTTTTTTTTTTTTTTTTTTTTTTGCTATTAAAGCATTAAATACAGTGAAACATTTTCTATATTTGTAATTCAGTTTTCGGTTTTTGACCTTTTCAGTGGATTTTGCTTTGTGTAGCTAGTTCAGCAAAGCACTGGGAGACACGACTTAATCATTCGTGCATTACACGCTAATTTATAATGGCCATAAAAATAATAGGGAAAATAATACTAAAAAGAACCCTAAATAGTTTGTTTTTTGTTATTTCTAAAGGCACTCCCGTTTTACAACACACAGACACAGAGAGTAAATTTTCAACTAAAATCAAAATGGCAGTAAATTGTTACTGATTGACTTGATTCATATCATTACACTTCCTCTTACCATATTTAAAAAAAGAAACAAAAAAACATTAAAGGGCATAGGGCGTTTTCTTTTCTAAGAAATGATTAATTTCTCCCTTTATTCAAAAATGCAACACTGTAGTTAAATGCAACGCTATATTGGCCATCCCTGCAGCTGCAATAAAATTTGGGTATAATATTTTGTTATAATTTTTCATAAAAATCAATGAAGATTAGTAAAAACTTAACTAATTATACTATTCATTACATTTACATTTTTATGAATATATTTTGCAGAATTTATGAATAGTTAAAAAATTAATTTATGATTTATAAAGATCTTAGAATGTATGAATAAAATCTTCACATTTAAATGTTATGAGACTGTCTATTTAAATAATGGTAACAAATTATTTTTTTTATTGAAATTTTTCACATAATTTATTTTTATGAAAAGTTTCAGTTTTATTTAAAATTTTATACAAAAAAAAGGGAAATAATTTAAAACAACTTTTTTCTAATTAAAAAAAAAAATTCTAGAAAATACATAACTTTTTTATGTTTTTTTTTTTGAAAATGCTATAAAAAACAACTACTGAATATTATATAAAATTTCTTTTTTTATTTGAAAGTACAATCCTTCCGGTTAATAATGGAAAATAATTTCATTCAAATGGCTGCCTTGGCTGGCCATGCAGTAGCCTACACGATCGGTTCAATTTTTAAGCATATTATCGATTGTGTGCAGCTGTATTTCACCAATGGCTTCACGAATATTGTCCTTTAAAGAGTCAATTGTCTCTGGCTTGTTGGCGTAATACTTATCTTTGAGGGCACCCACAAATAATAGTCCAACGGTGTCAAATCGCAGCTCCGAGGTGGCCAAACGACATCAGCTCTGCGGCTGATAATGCGATCTTCAAAAACAGGGCGCAAAACATCGAGTGTAGCTTCGGCTGTGTGGCACGTAGCGCCGTCCTGTTGAAACCAAATGTTGCCAAAATCCTCCTCTTCAATTTTTGTGAACAAAAATTCGTTCAACATGGCCCGATAACGATCGCCATTGACTGTAACGGCCACTCCTTCCTCATTTTCGAAGATAAATGGCCCAATTATGCCTCTGGACCAAAATCCGCACCAAACAGTGACTCATTTTGGGTGTATCGGCTTTTCAATGTATGCGTGCGGGTTTTCTGTGGCCCAAATGCTACAATTTAGCTTGTTTACATACCCGCCAAGATCAAAATGAGCTTCATCTGAAAAGATGATTTTTTTGGCAAAATCGGCATCTTCTGTAAGTCGATCGCAGGCCCACTTAGTGAAGCGAAAACGCATTGGATGGTCAGTTGGCTTCAACTCCTGAACTAATTGGACTTTGTATGGCGTCATACCAAGGTCTTTAGCAAAATTCGTCTCAATGATGCCTCCGAAATGTCCAATTCTTGAGAACGACAGTGAATTGATGTTGATGGCGCTTCACGCACACTTTCTGCCACAGCAGCAATATTCTCGGGTGTACGCACTGTTTTTGGCTTTTCACGCTTTGGTTTATCGATGAGGATGCCAGTTTCTTTCACTTTTTTTTACAAGATAACGAACATACGGAGCTGACGGTGCTTCTCTTCTTCCAAAATCCGTACGCAATTTTCGCACACATTCTGCAACATTACCATGATTTTCAAAGTATTGTCGCAATATTTCCCAGCGTTGTTCAAGCGTATACACAACCATATTCGTTCAGCGGAAGGATAAAACTAATTATCTGTCAAATCAGACAAAAAAAAAACGTTATATGGCGTACCCTTTATAATAAAAGTCTTATTAATTCCTTTTTTTATCTAAAAAAAAATCAATTGAGATTTGTTTAAATTATATCAAATTAAACTTTTAATTTATGTAAAAATAAAATTTTTCTAAAAATTAAACTTTTTATTTAAGCTAGCAGAGCCCTGCACTCGAAATTCGAATTCCATTATGTTTTAAATTATTAAAGGACATTTTAAGAAATAATAAATAATTTTATAAGAGCCTAAAGGTATGCTAATCAATTTTTGCCAATTCACAATTCAAATTAAAAAATTTAATAAACACACACACAGCATTGTATAACGTTAATGTGTAGTAACTTTATATTAATGAAACTTTATATTAATGAAATGAACCAAAAACGGACCCAATTTTAACTTTAAAAAACATGGTGCACATCTGTAAAGAAATACCTTTCGAATGGTATATTTTTTTATCAAAATGGGTTGGTAACTGAGAGTGTAGGAGATGTCACAGCAATTCACTTTACCTATTAATATTATACTCGCAGATTCCATCGCTCGAAATTAGAGTGCAAATTCTAGGCAACTTTTTTTTCAACTTAGCCAATTCACGAACCAATACTTTTTTGGTTTATTATTATTGTGAATGAAGAAAACAAACTTACAAACACATTAACACATTTAATAAACAGACACATAGCATTGTATAATTTTATGTATGTGTAAGTAGCAACTTTAAATGCAATTTACTCAAAATAAAGGCAAAAATTTTAAAATCTGTAAGTCTGGTGAACAGCTAAAAAGAAATACCTTTCAAAAAATATACATTTTGTCAAAATCGGGATAAAACGGTAGAACAAACATCGGTCACAATAAATCGCCTTGTCTATTAATATTATAGATATGAGTAAGTTTTAAAAAGATGCATAGTATTTGCGAAAAGTAAAATTAAAAAAAAAGGTTCTCATTAGTTTTATAAAAAAATAGTGAATTTAATGAAAGTTCTAAGAAATTTATTTTCCGAAAATTGAACAAATCGAAAATTTAATTCAACTTCAATTATTAATAACAATCAAATGTTAAATAACAAAAAAAAAAGCAACAATTATCACAATGTTCAATAAATTGCTGATGAAGGCTGAAATGCCAGAAACCAGTCCGATTAAGAATACAGTGCAGTTATGAATTTTTGAAATATATGCTTTCTTCTTCTTTACCACGCACCATTTAAAAAAAAAATGTATCTAAGAGCGCACAATTTTTAATTTTTTTTTTTTTTGAATGAGTGATAATATTTTTATTGCATTTTAAAATAGACATGTTCGGATCATGTATGGATTAAATTAGGCCTATTTCTCTTTTCATGAAATTTTCGTTGATATTTTAACAAAGACGTGGTTTATTCGTATAAACCCCAAACAAAAACGTCGCACGATCTTGGCGGTCAATTACGAATTTAGAATCGAATTTCGGGAGATAATTCGATCTGGAAATCATGATTCATACCACCCAGTTGAGGCCACTAGGACTCTTTTATCATGTTCCTTTAACGAATGCTAGTAACTGCATTTCCTGCCTCAATTTTAAAGAGGTAAGTCAGTTACTCATTGTGAGCTCATTTGATTCTCATGGATCACGTGCAGATTTTCTAAGCCCCAAATTCACCAATTTTGTTTGTTGACTAACCCAATCAGATAGAAATATGCGCCTCATCGGAGAAGATGATTTGTTTCGAAAAATCGGCATTCACTTCATTTTGCTCCGTCACTAATTAAACGAATCGGCACTGCTGTCCATGGTGTGAGCTCCTGAGTGACCTGAATCGTCTCTTGTCAAATTTCGCTGCGTGCTTCGTGAAATTTGAAGTTGTTTTGAAGGATGCCGAATTGATGTTTCCGCGTTTTCGGTAACACTATCGTTTACAGCAGTAATGTTTGCGAAAGACCGGCCGGTAATGCTACGCTTAGGAGTCTTACTGTCCATAATCGACCCAGTTATTCAAACTTATTGATCACACTTCGAATTGTTGACACATTAGGTGCACTTCCGCGACCAAAAATTTCGCGACCGTTTCAGAGTGACTTTCCTCATATTTATAAATGGTTTTCACAATTATAACACGCTGTTTCCTTACGCAATCGGCACTATCATTGATGCCAGCTGTTGTATTTCAGAAGTGCAACCTGCAAAGAAGAAAAAAATGGCAGCAAATTTGAATCATGCACTTTTATTGGGTTACCCTTTATATTTTGGGGAAAAAATACCGAAAACTGAACTAATGAAATTTTTAATTTTTTTTTAATCAGTTATGAAAAGTTAATAAAAATTTAATAAATAATAATTTTTTAATTTTTCTAATTTTTTTTTTTAATTTATCAAAAAATACAAAAATTTTCATTAATTATATGAAATATACATTAGTTTTATGAAAGTACGTTAAATGTATGTAGTTACGAAAAGATTCATAATTTGTATAAAACTTTTTTTTAACAAAATTTTAAAAACGAGCAGTCTCCAGCGCTCGAAATTCGAGTGCAATTTCTAAGCAACTTTATTTTTCAACTTAGCCAATTCACAAACCAACACTTATTTGGTTTATTATTATTTTGAATGAAAATAACAAACTCATTAACAAAACATTAACAAATTTAGTAAACACACACATAGCATATGTATAATTTTATGTATGTGTAAGTAGCAACTTTAAATGCAATTTACTCAAAATAAAGGCAAAAATTTTAAAATCTGTAAGTCTGGTGAACAGCTAAAAAGAAATACCTTTCTAAAAATATACATTTTGTCAAAATCGAGATAAAACGGTAGAACAAAACATCGGTCACAAGAAATCGCCTAGCCTATTAATATTAAAGATTGTTTCTTACCGTTAATTTTACGAAAAAAATTCATTAATTTATTAAAATATTTATATAAATTTTTTTTGCATAAAATTAGGAAATGTTCTTGAAAATTGCACTAGCCATATTCTTCATTTAATTTAGGAAGTAATAAAAGCTTTTATAAAATAATGGGAAAAAAAAATTTATTATAATTAAATTTCCTGAAAATTCACTTCTTCAACTATGAAGTTTTGAAAAGTTCCATATAATTTATGAACTAAATTTATAAATAAAAAACATTTCAAATATAATTTATTAATATTTTATGAAAAATTTTACAAAGATATATTTCTATGTTAGATGGTTGCCCGCCCGAAGGCGAGTACACTCGGAGGCCAGATGGCCCATTGTGGGTATCATAATAAGAAATATTATAAGAGTACAAGAAAGATAATATAAGGAGTATAGAGAGGAAAAGAGAAGTGAAAAAGAGTCCTTTCGTCCGCTTTGCGTCCCTCCTAAACCAGCCAGAGTCCCTCAAGAAGTCCGCAAAGTCGCCAAGTGGAAAATCTGCTTGCAGAACTAGATATCTAAGGCGCCACTCCTTCAGTTCTGGGCATTCATACAGCAAATGTTTCACTGACTCCCCCTCGTCCGCATTCATACAGCTCATACAGAATTCAGCTCTCGGGAGCCCTATGCGTTCGTCTATTACAAAATGCCCTATTACATAATGTCCAGTGAGTACTCCTATAAGTAGGCTGATTGTCTCTTTACTAAAACTAAGGAGCACTTTAGTTCTCTTTGGATTAGGCAAGGGCCATACGATCTGGGATATTCTGCAAGAGGTCTGTTGTGACCACCTTGTCCTTAATTTAAGGTCAGCTCCATCTTCAATTAGATTCGACAACTCGGATAGAAGGATTTTAATATCAGTGCCCATCGTCCCGATCAAAGATTCTGAGCCTTTCCGCGCACACTTGTCAGCCAGCTCGTATATCTGTGTTGCTGTGCAACAATCAGGCAGCATTGCAAAACAAAGTATTGAACAAAATTTTTTCAGTAAATAGTAAATTTTGGAATTTGTTTAAATATCGTTACCAAAGTGTAAACTTTTATTTAATATTAATTACTAGCCCTCGAAATTCGAGTGCAAATTCTAGGAAATTTTAATTTTTCATTAAATAAAGACCCTAAAGGTATGCTTATCAATTATAGCCAATTCACAAATCAACACAAAAAACGAACTCACTTTTATTACAAACACATTAACAAATTTAATAAACACACACATAGCATTGTATAATTTTATGTATGTGTTAGTAGCAACTTTAAATGCAATTTACTCAAAATAAAGGAAAAAATTTAAAAATCTGTAAATCTGCAAAACGGCTAAAAATAAATACCTTTCAAATAATATACGCTTGGTCAAAATCGGGATAAAACGGTAGAACAAAACATCGGTCACAAGGAATCGCCTAGCCTATTAATATTATAGATACCTAAAGTTTATAAAAATAATAAACATAAAAAATATTTAATTATAGAAAAAATCCTTAAAACTGATAAATTAAACCATTCATTAATTTAGTAAGTTTGTTATGAAAAGCTTCATAATATTTATGAATAGTTTCATAAAATTACATTTATCAAAATTTTCATAAAATGTGTAAACAAAATTGATATAAAGTCCGTCTAGACCGAGTATACGATACCTCAAGCCGTATCCAACGAATTGGATATTGGAAATAAGCATAAACCAAATTTGAGTAGCTTTGTTAATTTTATGAGGACTAGGTCGAAAAATGAACCGATTCTGACCATATTTGGTAAAGTCACTTATATTTTGAAAAAATGTATACAAACGATATTTGAAAAAAATCTGTGCTTTTTGATAGATTTAATTGAAGATCAGGAAGCAGCTCTATATGGGGCCTATGACTATGAATTGTCCTATAGGGATTATTTTTAGCCTACTGATTAATGGGTGTAATAAACACACACAAACCAAATTTGACCGAGATCTCTATGATAATTTGGATCTTATGGCAATTTAAGTCCATCTCATAGGGGTTATTTGTATGGAGACTAGATCTGAATATGCACCGATTTTCACAAATTTCAAAAACGTTCGTAATATGACCGGTAAAAGCTTATATACCATATTTCATGAAAATATATTCTTATATGCGACCTGTAGCTGGAGTACAAGGTTTACATGGACACACAAGCGGACAGACAGACAGACAGACATACATGGCTAAATCGACTCAGAAAGTGATTCTGGTTCAATCGGTATAATAAAAGATGGTTCTAGGACAAATATATTTGGTAGTTCCAAACATCAGCACAAACTTATTTTACCCTGACCACATAGTAGTGGTAAATGGTATAAGAATTATATGAAACTATTATTTATTTTATGTAAAAATTCATTAGTTTAATGAAAGTTTCATTAAATTTATGAAGTTATATACAAATTCAATCGAGCTTAACATTTTTTAAAGAAAAATTCATTAAATTTCTAAATTCATTATTTTAATTAAATCTTTTTCATAAAAGCAATGCATATTTTTCAAAATTTGTTAAATCAAACTCATCACTAAATTTCATATTATTTATGAAAGTTTCATAAAAACGATCATAAAATTTATAGACAAAATATATAAAAAAAAAATATATTTGTATTCTAAATTTCATTAATTATGTTTTAATAAAACTTTAATAATAAAATATTTCAGTTTTTATATATAAAAATCGGCCAAAGAAAAATTTATGGAATTTTTTTTATAGAATATTTTTAACAGTGTTTAATAGACTAAATAGACTAACAGCAATTTTCTATTTTTTACAGAAACTATGAAAGCAATATGTGAAAATATGAACTTAATCATAGTTAAAAGATGTTTTTTTTTACTTTGATAATATTTTGATTATTAGATACTGGCAAGATTCACTGTTGCTATTTCTATGCAGCCACACTGTTATTACGCACCACCTTTCATTTAAGAATTACTTTCTGATCTCATTTTTTATATACATTTTTCAAAATCATTACATATGTATGTATGTAAGTATCGTATGTATATTCACAGAAATCATTTTTATTTCATTAAATAAAAATTATAGTTTATGTGGGAATATGAATAATAATTTATAAGAAATTTCCCATTCCATTTCCTCAGCCAGTCGATTCTAGACTAAATTAGAAGTTTATATCGACGCTCTATAAATAAATTAGATATGTTTGCATGTTTTTTTGCATTACTTTTTTTTCTTCTTTTTGATTACCAATCCCTTGTGAAAGGAAAACGTAGTATTGTTCTTAACAGACAATGCACTAAATACATGTTTGCCAAAGCATTTCCTCTCTAATAAAGAACTATATGAAAGAAAGAGTTGTAGATAATTTATGAGTTTAAATAGCAAGTACGTGTATGTGGGAAAATATGTATGTTCTTTTAGGAAAAAGGAAATTATCTAGTTTTGAGGGAAATCATTGAGCAATCGTTGTTCATTCTAAAATCTTTAAAGGCAATATTGAAGCTAGGCTTCAAATAGTGGCTACATTCTAGCAAAACTCATGCTATATTTCAATGAAGGTCAATGAAGCTAGAATTGAATTAGCTAGCTCTACCAATTAAACCGTTTGAGGCATATTTAATGAGCACATAACGTTTTATAAAAAGAAGGCTTACAAACTGGTTGCAATACTGGTCCTAGTAAATCTTGTTTACAAATTACAGATTGCAAATATTAAGATGTAAAGATTAAATTTTATATATCAACCATTGATATTGATGAAAATCGCCTCATTTTGATGCGTAGCCCTCACTAATTATCCAAAGGCCCTGATCATCATATATCTTTTATTGTCTAAATCTGCCTACTGATAGGTAGGTTTTTAAACATAGTCATAGTCTGTAAGGAAATCATTTTCCATTAGGTTAGTTTAGGTTAGGTTGAAAAAGAGGAGCCATGTATACACATAGCTCATATCCGTTTTACCCGGATATACACTTAAGCCAGAAAGTCGGCTTGTTGTGCGCTCTACATCCTCGTGCTCATCCGTTAATCTACTCCTTATTTAACTTAGGAGTTCGGTCTCAATAGCAAATCTCCTGAAGAGCCGTTAGGCCTGGTATGATGTCCGGCAAATGCAGGACAGTAACAAAGGTAGTGTTCTAGGGTCTCGTCGTCCTCTCCACAGGCTCTGCATGTGGCCGATTCTGCCCGTCATATACGGTATAGATGAGCCCTCAGTTCAGAGTGTCCAGTGAGGATGCCAATAATCCTACTCAGTTCCCTTCTATTTAGACTAAGGATTTCCTTAGTCTTCGAAGTGTTTGGAGAGCCCCATAGTATCTTCGTAGCCTTACCCACGTCAGTTTCCTCCCAAATTGAAGTATATGAATTAGTTGCCCACTCCGATAGTTTCAATTTGAGAGCCTGGAAAGGTATTGGGTTTTCCACATTGACACTCTCCAGGAAAGAACCCTTCCTGGCCAGTTCATCTGCAATCTCGTTTCCCATTATACCACTGTGTCCTGGAATCCAAATGAAGTCTACCTCTTGTAGTGAAGTTTGCAATTTCTTCCTTACATTTGAGGACAGTCCCTGATCTAGTTTTGTCCGAGGATATCGCCCTGATAGCCGCTAGACTGTCCGAAAATATTTTCACGTCTGCGGGGCTTGGGATTGCCCGTGCGTCAATAGATCTTATGCATTCCGTTATCGCGACCACTTCGGCCTGAAAGACAGAGTTGTGGTCCGGAATGCGTAGGTATATGCCATTAGAACGGTCCTCATCATAGAAACCTATACTAGTCCTACCATGCAGACTAGATCCGTCTGTGTAGTAGTGTGACCCTGGAAGGTTTCGTAGAAAATTTCCGTTCAACCAGCTTTCCCTGTCAGGTATCCTTATACTGCAGGGTATGTTTGTCGACACTTCCGCGATTCTATCACAGCTAAAATCTACTGTGTTGAATTCCGGTATCTGGTCCAATATTATTTGGTGTCTGGTCATATGGTCGGTGATGTATTCCCCTGTTACTCTTAGTCGTAACATGGCCAGAGCTGACTCATATTTAATTCTAATCTCGATCGGGTGTATAGATAGAATCGTATCTAAAGCCCTCTTAGATGTAGTCCGTATTGCGCCGCTGATTCCTATGCAGCAGAGGCGTTGTATCTTTTGGAATGGTTTAATATAGCATTTCCTGTTCATTGATGTCCATGTGACTACGGATGCGTAAGTTAGAATTGGTCTAACGACGCTTGTGTAAAGCCAATGCGTCATCCTCGGGTTTAAACCCCATTTTGAACTTATAGCTCTTCTGCAAATGGCCCATATCCGGTGAGCCTTCACGACTTTGCTCTCAATATGGTCCTTCCAAGTGAGCTTTTTGTCGAGAACCATCCCAAGGTATTTCACCGTTTGTGTGATTCTAATCGTTTTGCCCTGTAAGCGGGGTTTATCGAATTCGACTATTCTCGTCTTCCTAGTAAAGAGGCATATTTCAGTCTTTTCCGGGTTCACATTTAATCCCCTTGGTTGTGCCCAAACGTATGCTATTTCGAGTGCATCCGATGCCCTCCTACATAAATGTCTAGGATCTTTCCGCCTTAACAGTATCGCTACATCGTCTGCGTAGTAGACAGGTTGGAAACCCTTATTGGTTAGAATCCTTAGAAGACTGTTTATAGTAGCCACCCAGAGAAGGGGGGATAGAATTCCCCCTTGAGGTGTCCCACAACAAACCTTGTCTCTTATTTTAATGCCATCAACCTCGCAACTTATCCATCTATTCCCTAGCAAGTGTCGAATCGTTCTAGGGATTGGAGTAGCGTATTTGTTGATACATTGTTAAAGGCTCCTTCCATATCAATGAATATAGCTAGGGTGAAGATTTTTAGATCAAAAGATCTTTCGATGTGATGAACTACTTCATGAAGCGCAGTTTGCATTGAGCGTCCCTTTAAATAAGCGTGTTGTTTGAACTTCAATAGCACATTTGGGATTTGAGATTTAACCATGTTATCGGCTATTCGCTCCATGGTTTTCAGTAGGAAAGATATATGACTTATCGGTCGATAGGCCTTTGGGTTCGCGTAGCTTTCCTTTCCCAGCTTTGGTATGAAGATCACTTTGGCCTTCTGCCATGTCCTGGGGGTGTACGCCAATTTTAAGCAAGCATAGAATATGCCAGCCAGACTACTGCCAATCAAGTCCGCGTTTTTTGTAATAGAGCAGGAAAGATTTCATCTGGGCCTGCTGCCTTAAAGGGGGCAAAACTTGTATTGCCTTAGTTACCATATTTTCGGTTATTCTATCATATCTTTCCCCTCGATATTGTTCCTCATTAGGCCCTTCATATTGTTTCAGTTTGTCGGGACACATTGGTACCAATTTCAGGGTCCCTATTCGGCCCATATTCTTCGGTAAGAAAGTAAGGTAAATGTATTAAGAACATTTTATGGTAACCAAAAGAGTTATATTTGCCTTTTAAAACGTTTTAGAACCTTTTGCTGTAGTTCCATATGACGTTGTTAAATTATAGCTAAAATAGGAGTTCCACTCCATCTGAAAGTCAGATCATTTGGAATGGCTTCCAAAATATTGGTTCAATTGCTGAAATGGTGAATATATTATCATTATCGTAGGGAAAGGTTGTTAATGCTGTTAGACATTATAAACACATTATAAACAATGTTAAACTTATAAACAAAGACAGAAACAATGGCAAATGACACAAGCGGAGAACAGCTTTATGGCCAGGATGAATAAAATTGGTCCATTCCTCGTATCATTTCAAAGTAGATCGTGCAAGGAGTCAGAACATGGCATTAAAATATCTGCAAGGACCATCAATATTCTTAAGGACTGTTCCATAGATTCCGCCCGAATCCCGTCCCTATCGACTAGAGTTTCAGGCTGCGAATGGATTTTCGATAAGAATTTCTTGATTTTCGAGACGTCATTAACGCTATCAGCCTGTTCACAGAAGTGTCTCCAGGAGTTGCGTTTGGCTATTCGAATCTTTCTGTTGTAATACCTGAGCTTAACATGGTAGTCATCCCAGTATATTGCGTGTTTTTTACGACGAGACCTATTGAAAAGTCTTCGGACGTCCTTCCCAAGATTTATCAGTTCCCCTGTTAGCCAGGGTTTATCTCGGGGGAGATCTCCTTTCCCGGAGTGGACAACATTCCTTGAAGGATTCAATTAGGCTCCTCGTTAATTTGTACACTTCCTCGTCAACCTCTTCGACATACCTTAAGTCTGTGCGAGGAGTAGTTAGACGGGCTTGTAGATTTCTTCTAAATTTAGGCCAATCAGTCTTAGCCTTATTCCTGAACTTGATGGGTTCAGGTGGTGGGTGTGTCAGTTTAAATAAAATGTATCGATGATCCGAGAAGGAATGTTCGCTAGAGACATGCCAATCTTGGATATCATCCACAAAATTTTTTGAACAAATTGAAATATCTAGAACCTCTTCCCTTAATTTGTTAATAAAGGTTGCCGTGTTCCCAACATTAAGGGTAAAAAGGTCATTTTCGTTAAGGAATTCAAGTCAAGCATCCCCCCTTTGGTTACAGTTCGAACTTCCCCAAGCTATATGGTGAGAATTCGCATCGCACCCTATGAGAATTTCCTTACCTGTTATCCTGGCCGTTTTTACCATCTCTTCAAGTTCCAACGTCGGTGGAGGTGTCGGTGAGTCCGACGGAGAAAAACCGATGCCAAGAGCATTGGTTGGCTTCCGTGTTGCAGGACGGTGGCATCTGCGGTGGACAAGTCTGGGGAAAAGAGATAGTTTCATTTACATCATTTCCATTAACTGAAATAAATAAATAAATAAACAATACTGGAAATATATAATTAAATACAACTCTTCCCAGCAAAAAAATATGTAAGAGTGTTAAAGTCGACTGTGTCGAATCTTTGATAAGGCTAGTTTTCACATTATAATGGCTAGATTTTTTACAATGATCTTTAAAATTTAAATTAATATAGTTAACAAAAATGTTAGGTAAAAATTTAAAGTAATTATTAAATGCAATTATTAATAGGCTAGGTGATTCCTTGTTACCGATGTTTTGTTCAACCGTTTTATCCCGATTTGGACCAAACGTATATTATTTGAAAGTTATTTCTTTTTAGCTGCCCACCAGATTTACAGATCTTTTAATTTTTTCCTTTATTTTGAGTAAATTGCACTTAAAGTTGCTACTAACACATACATAACATTATACGTATGCTTTGTGTGTGTTTATTTAATTTGGTAATGTGTTTGTTAATGAGTTTCTTATCTTCATTCACAATAATAATAAACCATAAAAGTGTTGGTTTGTGAATTGGCTAAGTTGAGAAATAAAATTGCCTCGAAATTGCACTCGAATTTCGAGCGCTGGAATCTGCTAGTAAATATAAATACATACAATCACGGTTTTGTTTGTTTAAAGAGAGTAAGAGTATACCTAGCTTATTATTCTCTTACTCTCATCGATAAACAATTCGTTCATATGGTATAAAGAAAAAAACAAAAGCAACAAGCAAACAAAAATGTATATGCATCGCTGATACATATCTACATGCACATGTTCTGCTGCGTTTAAACATTTTTCACTATTTTTAAATTTTTATAGGAAATTTTATTGGAGTATCTTTACATTTTCGTACGCCATTCGTCGGCTATTGAGCCTAGAGGCTCCAAATTCAATACCAACCTACTCGAAATAATGAAAAGCAATATTAACTTTATCCACATAAGAGGTTTATTTTGTGAATCATCATGATTTCAACAGACAGACGGACATTGCTATATCGACTCGAGTTATAAGTACGAAGAATATACATATATGCTTTCTGGGATCACAAATGTATTTTTCGATGCGTTGTAAATGGAATGATATATACCCTCTGCAGGGTCACGTGGAGGGTGTAAAATAGGTGCAATTTTTGGGATACGAGTGTGGTTAAAATTTGGATCGTCACCAATGAATTTAACATGGGCTTACCATAGAACGCAATTTGTTTTTAATTTTAACTATGCTTAGGATCTCATTAAAAATTATTTGTTTTGTATAGGTACTCCTTGGAACTATTTTTATAATTTGTTCATTACACGCCAAGTCAACCGGTCACTCAATCTGAACAGTTCAGATTTCAATGAAACTTTAAGAAATCAGTGATGTAATTAAAAATACATTTTTAGAAATTTTTTATCTCTTTCTAATTTTTTTTAGTAAATCTTTTTTTTAATTTTTATAGTCTATACCACCATGTGGTCAGGGTATAATGAATTTGTGATAATGTTTGTAATGTTTGCAATGTTTTATTATACCGATCGACTCAGAATCACTTTTTGAGCCTATTTAGTCACAGTTCACACAAGGCAATTTTTGTTGCGCAACTCTTTTTCAATTCTCTTTTAAAGTTGCTTTAACGTTCACACAGAGAAATTTATTGCCGCAATTTTTTGTTTTCTTTTGCTTTTAAATTCTTACATTTTTGACAGTTCATTTTATTTAGTTTGTGTAAAAAGAATTTATTATTGATTCAAAGTAAAAAATCTATTTGTGTGAAAAATTGAAGTAAAAAAAAAAATAAAATAATGAAAAAAATAAAATAAATGATATATTAATAAAATAAAATAATGAAAAAAATAAAATAAATGATATATTAATAATTTTTCACAGCGAAGCAAAGAATGAAAAGAAATTTCAAATAATAACCTGCAGACAACTTCGTGTTTATAATTACGAACGGCACAACAAAACGAATTGCCAAGTACAAGCAACTCCGTACCAAATACCTCTCTTCTTTCCCCTCTCTCTTACGAACTAAAAAATTGCGCATCAAAAATTGCCTTGTGTGAACTGGGACTTACTGTCCGTCCGTCCGTCTGTGTGTCCATGTTAATCTTGTATCCAAACCACAAGCGGCAAATACATTTTGATGAAGTTATGGTATATAGGTTTCTGTCGGCCACAATGAAATTGGTGAAAATTGCTACATGTTCAGACCTAGTTCCCATACAAATGACTCCTATGAGATCGACTTAAATTGCTCTAAGATCCAAATTATCATATAAAGCTTGGTCAAATTTGTTTTATTAGTAGTTATTATACCATTAATTAATAAACCAAAAATAAACTCTGTATGATCATTTTTAGTCATAGCACCCATAATAAAGCTGCTTCCCGATCGTCATTTAAACCTATCAAGATTTTTCTCAAATTTGGTTTGTACATGGTTTTGCAACAAATAAATGACCTTACCAAATATGGTTAGGATCGGTCCATATTTCAATCAAGTCCCCATATAAAAATAGCATCTGATGTAACTTTCATATCTGCAGGCATAAAAATTTATAATATCACTCATATGCTCATGTTCTATATCCTATAACTTGGACCTGCTCTCTCGACGTGTGGTATCGAGTATCGTACATTCAGTCTAATTTTCTTACTTGTTAATCTTAAATTTCTCAAGTCCTGGAGAAGCTTGTTACTTCTCATTGTAATTTTAAATTTTCAAAAACACTAACAATGGAGACTAAAACCTTCAGTTATTTATTAATTTTTTTTCTCAAAATTTTTAAAAATTATTCTTACAATTTAAAACCTTAAAATTAAATTGTTATTTTCTAATTTTACAAATATTAAAACCAAACAATTTTATTTTCTTTTTTTATAATTTAATGATTAAGTTGGGAATTAATCAAGCTCATGATCAAATGTTTTTACTTTAAATTAAGCAAAGATTGATCTATATTCTTCAAGGCAGGTTTTGCAGCTATTTCGGGTCGAGTCATCAACCCTCATCAGTAACCAAAAGCAGTAGATAGTTTGTTTGGTAAATGTAAAAATTTTGAAACTAACCTACTTCCACTTTCATAATTTTAGCTTTCGATTTTTTCACAATTTCTTTGCTTCCTCCGATATATTTTACAAGCTCAATATAATTTCGATCTATTTTAATATCAATTATCCATTTTCCCAATAACACCAATACACTGTTGGCTTATTTTGTTTGTAGCGCATAAAAAATTAATATGATCCAATAAAGTATATAACAGCTCGATTCAATATATGTCCGTCGGTCTGTCTGTTAAAATGACGCTTATTTACTACATAGACCATTTTTCTGGGTAAAATTAATTTAATATTCTTTATCATTATACGAGGCAGCTTGGTGTTGAAAATGGCGTTCATCGGGCATCAGTGCTCCAATTTATGGCCTTAAATGTAGAGACACTTCTGTGAAATGCTAAAAATTCTGTATGTTCTGGAAAAGTATATTTTCTTTTAAAAATCCTTTTCTTAAAACAGTAGCTTTTTTAACAAATCGCCTTTTCTTAAAAAAGCACCTTTTCTTAAAAAAAGTACAATTTCTTGGAAAGTAGCTTTGCTTAAAAAGTACCTTTACTTAAAAAGCACCTTTTCTTGAAAAGAACCTTTTCTTAAGTGGAATCTTTTCTTAAAAAAGTACCTGTTTATAAAAAAGCATCTTTTTTAAAAATACCTTTTCTGGAAAAAGTATTTGTTCTTAAATAAGTATCCTTTCTCAAATGAATAGATTTTCTTAAAAATTAACCTTTTCGTGAAAAAGTACGTTTTCTTAAAAAGTACCTTTTATTAAAAAAGTACCTTTTCTTTAAAAAGTACCTTTTCTTTAAAAAGTACATTTTCTTTAAAAAGTACCTTTTTTAACAATTAACCTTTTCTTAAAAAAGTACCTATTCTTAAAACAGTACCTTTTCTTAAAAAGTACCTTTTCTTAAAAAAGTACCTTTTCTTAAAAAAGTACCTTTTCTTAAAAAAGTACCTTTTCTTAAAAAAGTACCTTTTCCTCAAAAAGTACCTTTTCTTAAAAAAGTTCATTTTCTTAAAATAGTACCTTTTGTTAAAAAGGTAAAGTTTCTAAAAAAAAATACCTTTTTATTAAGATATACCTTTTCTTAAAAAACTAGCTTTTCTTTCAAAAGTAACTTTTCCTAAAAAGTACTTTTTCTTAAATAAGTGACTTTTCTTTCAAAGTAACTTTTCTTAAAAAAAATGCCCTTTCCTAAAAAATGCGTTCTCCTAAAAAAGTACATTTTCTTAAAATGTCTTAAAAAAAGTAATTTTCATAAAATAGACCTTTATTAAAAAACAATCCTTTCTTAAAAAAGTACCTTTTTTTAAGAAGTACATTTTTATAAGAAAATACCTTTTCTTAAAAAATACTTTTTTTATAAAAATAATTTTCATCATTCTTTTCTTAAAAAAAGTAGTTTTTCCTAAAAACTAATTTTTCTTAAATAAATTTTCTTGCCTTTTCTTAAAAAGTGTCTTTTCTTAAAAAAAATGCTTATTCTTATAAAATTAGATTTTTTTTTACAAAATTAACTTTTCCTGAAAAGTGCTTTTTCTTTTTTCTTAAAAAATGACTTCTTGAAATATTCCTCTTCTTAAAAAAGTACCTTTTCTTAAAAAAGTACTATATCTTAAAGTTTATTTTCTTTAAAAAAAAAACCTTTCTTAAAAAAGTACCTTTTCTTAAAAAGGTACCTCTATTTAATAAGTATCTTTTTACGGAAAGTACCTTTTCTTAAAAAAACTCTTTTGATAAAAAATTCCTGTTCTTAAAAAGTAGCTTTTCTTTAAAAAGTAACTTATCATAAAATTGATCTTTTCTTACATTAATAACTTTTCTTAAATAAATAACTTTTTTTTTAAAATTACCTTTTCTAAAAAAAGTAGCTTTTGTTACAGTATTAGCTTTTCCTAAAAAGACTTTTTGTTTAAAAGACTACTTTTTTAAAAATTTAGCTTTTCTTAAGAAAGCCTCTTCTTAAAAAAATGCCTCTTCTTGAAAAAATACCATGGCTTAAAAAAATACATTTTCTTAAAAAAGCCTTTTCTTCAACAAGTACGTTTTGTTAAGAAAGTACCTTTTTTTTAAAAAAAAGTACCTTTTTATAAGAAAGTACCTTTTCTTAAATAATGTTTTTTTATAAAAAAAAAACTTGTTCTTAGTAAAATTTCAATAGTAAAATTTTATAAAAAAGTACTTTTTCTTAAAAAATACTTTTTATAAAGAAATTGCTTTGCTTAAAAAAGTAGCATTTCTTAAAAAAAAGTATCTTTTCCTAAAAAGCACTTTTTCCCAACAATTTAACATATCTTAAAAATTTTACTTTTCTTACAAAGTAGCTTTTCTTAAAAAAATACCTTTTCTTATAAAAATACATTTTCTTAAAAAACTGCCTTTAATTAAAATGTAAATTTATTCTTTTCTTACTTTGAATAAAAGATTAATTCTATCTCTTTTCCACTAAACCCCGCAATTAAGTTCCTAATCCCGACTTATGCAACTTTCAAAATAAACATGTTTGTACTTCCGTTATTTATTTTTATTTATAATGGAGTGTTAAAATTAAAATTAAATTAATGTGTTTTTTTTTCAAAATGTTATTATGGTATAAAATAAAATAAACAACTGAATTAATGATACAATTTCATATCTCATCTAGTTTATTTTTTTTTTTTTTTTTGCCTAAATTGTTTTTCAATTGTAACAAAAACAAATAAACATAAATGAAAACTTTATCATCTTGGTGACCTTTATAAAATCCATTAACATGTACACTGGGATGGCCCTTCATTATATGGAGAAAAAAAGTGTTCAAACTCTCGGTCGCACACCCTAGAAATTTGCTTATAGCAAAAAACTGAGAAATACAAGGTTTTGGGCCAATCAAAAAACATTTAGAGGCGGCTCAACGTGATTCAAAATTTCAAGTGTGTTTTATACGGGGAAAAAATAACCTTCTTTCACATTTTTCGAAAATATCGTTTTATAGTTTAATTTTTCCGACAAATCTTTCCAAAAAGCTATAAAACTTCAAACTCGAATAAAAACCCGCCAAGATATAGCAAATGCCCAAGACCACTTGTGTGGCAAAAAAAAAAACTAGGTCATGAAATTTGATGGCATTTTTTTCAACTTTAAAAAATTAATTAAAGCCAACATTTTGTTTTAGATATGAAGTATAGTTTTATTACCACCTCGTTAACCTATTAAGCATTGCGACCGAAAATGAAAAATTTTGTTGATACAATTTTGAAAACTCCTTTCTCAAGTTTTCAAAAATTTTCTTAAACAAAATTAAAAAAAGTTGATCTAGCTCTTTAAGGTCTTGTTAAATGCATGTTAGAGATTAACTGTGTGAATTTTTAAGTAAATCCCTCTTCCAGAATTTTTTTGACAAGGATTTAATTTTTGCGGATTTCGAGAAAAATTGGATTTTTGTGAAATATTCTGTAAATGTACTCTTTCTAAATACTTTGTATCAAAACTTTATCAGTTTTCTAATTTTAAATGTTATATTTTATCTAAATAGCCTAGGGTTTCGGAAAAAAATAATATGACTCCATTAACCCTTTTGGAATTGGGGTCACATATGAACCCAAGCTAATAAAAGACAATTTATTCAAAAAATTCAAATATTTTGTAAGTGGCTGTTGAATTTTTAGATGCGATGTTTCAAATATAATAACCAAATGTGTAGAACTACCGTTCCTAAAATTTTGATATATCCGAGAACGTTAACCCATTATTTGCCAAGGCCAGCTTTGGATTTTAAGATATTTTTAAATAAAAATTACGGAAAACGAGTTTTTCTATTAAACTCGATGAAAGCACTATTTCGAATTTAAGAAAAATAATTCAGTTATTTTTTATTTATTTAAGGCTTCAGTGCTCCTGGGATCAAAATAATCCTTTGGTGCAATTATCTGCTTATTGCTCCCAAATATAAATTAAAACAACTTTTAATTAATTTTGTTATAAAATTATTTTATGTATAAAAACTATCTATATTTTTTTAAATAAAATAAGAAGATCCAGAAATGAGCCAAAGCTAATAAAAGACAATTTATTTAAAAGAATATGAAATATAAAATTAATTCTATTTATTTCGGTGTATTTAAGGATTCAAATTGTTTTCTGTAATCACTTTCGACTTGCAATAAGTATTGCGTTTCTTTAATTTTATATTATTATATTAAAAAAATACCTTTTTATAAAAAAAACTTTTTCTTAAAAAAGTAGCTTTTCTAAAAAAAAGTAGCTTTTCTAAAAAAGTAGCTTTTCCTTAAAAGTACTTTTTCATAAATAAGTAACTTTTCTTTAAAAAGTAGCTTTTCTTAAAAAAGCACTTTCTCTAAAAAAAAGTACATTTTCTTCAAAGGTACCTTTCTTAAAAAGTACCTTTATTTAAGACATACTTTTCTTAAATAGTACCTGTTTATAAAAAAAGTATCTTTAAAAAAGCGAATTTTCTTGAAAAAGTATTAGTTCTTAAAAACGTTAAACAAGTATATATCCTTAAAAATTAACCTTTTCGTAAAACGGAAAATTTTTGTAAAAAGTACTTTTGCTTAAAAAGTTCATTTTCCAAAAAAGTACCAGTTTATACAAAAGTACGTTTTCTTAAAAAAAGTAAATTTTCTTAAAAAATTTCTTTTATTAAAAGTACATTTTCTTAAAAAAGTAGCTTTTCTGACAAAAGCACATTTTCTTAAAGAACTACATATTCTTTAAAAAAGTCATTTCTTAAAAAAGTAGCTTTTCTTGAAAAAGTAACTTTTTATAGGAAAGTGCCTTTTCTTAAAAAATACCTTTTTGTCTTTATATAAAAAAGTATCTTTCTTAAAAAAGTAGCTTTTCTTAAAAAAATAGCTTTTCCTAAAAGGTACTTTTTCTTGACTAGGTAACTTTTCTTTAAAAAGTAGCTTTTCGTAACAAAATTCCTTTTCTTAAAAAGTTACATTTTCTTTAAAAAGTACTTTTTCTTAAAAAAGTACCTTTGCTTAAAAAAGATTTTCTTAAAACTGTATCTTTTCTTATAACAGTATATTTTCTTAAAAAGGTTCATTTTATTAGGAAAGAAAATATTAGTAAAAAAAAAAAAAAAAGTACTTTTTCATAAAAAGTACCTTTGCTTAAAAAGTAGTACTTGTTAAAGAAAGTAGCTTTTCCAAAAAAGTACTTTTTCCTAAAAATTTAACATTTCTTAAAAATTTAACTTTTAAAAAATACCTTTTCTTAAAAAAAATACTTTTTCTTAAAAAGTACCTTTAATTAAAAAAGTTAATTTTTTTAAAAAGTACCTTTTCAAGAAAACAACTATTTTTAAAAGGTAAATTTATTCTTTTTTTTACTTTTAATAAAAAATTAATCCTATGTCTTTTCTACTAAACCCTGCAATTTATTTCCTAATGCCGACTTATGCCACTTTCAAAATAAACATGTTTGTAGTGCCGTTAGTTAGCAAAACTATAAAATAAAAATCTCAAGTGGTCTTAGCACATTGACTGTATTTTTTTAATGAAGTGCTACAGTTAAAATTAAATTAATTTATTTCTTTCAAAAAGTCACCTATGTTATTTTCAAAATAAACAGCTGAATTAATTATTAAATTTCATATCTCATCTAGTTTGTTTTTTTTTTTTTATTTTGCCTAAATTGATTTTCAATTGTAACAAAAACAAATAAACATAAATAAAAACTTTATCATCTTGGTGACCTTTATAAAATCCATTAACATGTACACAATAAATCTTGTTTATTTTCTGTTTTTAAATAAGATTTTTTTTATATATAAAAAAACTACAAATAATGCAAAACAATGGCCTACAAAAAAAATAACGTAAATGTAAAATGAAATTATGATTATCTCATAAATGAAATAAGAAAAGAAAAAAAAAACTACATTCCAGACTATTATTCACTATTCACTACTCCACAATATTATGAGCGAATTCTGATGATTGTTGCATGATGGTCATAATAACAAAAAAATACAAAAAAAAAAAAAAACTTCTGGCCGGTGATTGCAAGAAATAACACTAACCATGATAATAACAATAAGATGGAAAAACTCCCCTTGTTAACTAATGCATTTTGATTACATCATGCCTTCACCAGAGAGTGGAACGAGAAATAAAAAGTACCATATGAGAATTGTTGATAAATGTTTACACTTTAGAAAATTAAAATTTATTGTTTTCGACGTAATTTAATTAATCTTTATGGTTTTATTGTCCAGCAATCGTATTTAATTGTTTATGTATGCCTTGTCAGTTACAAAATCGTTAATTAATGTAGATTGAATCTTGTTTTGCAACAAAAATATTTTGAGCAATATTAAACAAAAAATGTTTCGGTTCGAAGGACCATCATTAGGGGGAGAAAAACAAATTTTGTTGTTGCAACCGAATATTACATAAGAAATTCGGTTGAAAAAACAGAAATTCGGCTGTGACAACAAAAGTTCGTCTCTAATAACAAAGAAATTTGGAGGCTTTATCTAGATAATATAGTAGGCAACCAATTCGGTGGCCACAGCAAATCTGTTTCTTTTGTCAGGAAAATATGTTATTTGTATCCGCTTCAACTATTCAAAAATTCTCTCTAATATATTTTTATTTTTAATAATTTGTTTTCTAAGTGTATAAAAACACGTTTTTGTTATTAAACAAATTTACAGGCCACTTGATAAATACTTTAATCTTGTTATAAATTTGTTAAATACACATCAATGCTAGAATTTATTAAGATTTACAACGGGTTTCCCCTTAAACTACAAATAATTGCTGTTATTTTTTCATATTTTAGTTTAATCATCGTAGTTTCAGTTTTGCCTGCTGTTGTTTAAGTTGACATATTTATTAATATTGTTCCTAAATAACGGGTAGTTGCTTGAAAGCAAAAGTAACCTTTTGTTTGACCTCCACGTCAAAGTTATAAAGTTGACAACTGTTTTTGCTGTTATTTCGTTTTGAAATTTAAATTTTGTAGAAAATTAAACACCAAAACTTACACAGAACGACATTTTTAAGACCCTGAGAACAGAGCATAATATTCTTAAGGTCTTTCAAAATCCTAACCTTAAAATGCAAAATACGCCTTTTTATACATATATCTGGAAGTTTACTACACCGCATGTAAATTTTTTTATAAGTCCAAAATTATGTTTTTTTTTTACGAAATCACACTTTGGTGTGGTTTCTATCAAAAAAACAAATTTGTTAAAAAAAAATACAATTTAATAAAAATAGATAAACAAAAAACAATTATTTTTTTAGTGATGACAAAACAATGGAAACTTTTAAACTTCTGTACCAGAGTTGATCAAAACCACAAAAATAGAAGATGATATGAAACAAAATATATGAAATCTTAACAGTTATTTAAATATTTATAGTTTCTGGCACTTTCTTTCATCTGTTTTTTAAACACGATTGTATTTCTCAATCTTTTAATCTTATTATTATTTATTATAAAATAATGGCAAGAATAAAGTTTGGGAAGAGGCAAAAACTAGAATAATAGATAAATTTACGGTTGTTCTTAAGCAAAAGAAAATTTTTGAGAAATATTCTATGAATAATTCTATAATTTAAAAAATTATCAAGAAATATCGTGAAAAACGTAGGACTAAACATTTAGGCGGTATACGCCGTAGAACGAGTCAACGACAAGGTAATTTAATAGCAAAATATCCAAAAATGCTACCTAAAGAGGTCTTTAACGATCTGGAACTTAAAATATATGCACAAATTGTTATCTATTATCGTCCTCTGAAGAAACCAGTGATATCAGAGAAAAATCGGCTCACAAAAATTTCCTAAAAAACACACGAACTGGTCAAGACGGAATTGTAATACTGTTCTGTTTTCAGATGAATCCAAGTTTTGTTTTAGAGGCCATGATGCAAAAATATTTGTACAGCGACCAAAGGGAAAAATACTAGACCCAAAATATAGAAATAGAACTGTAAAATTTGACGGTGGTAATAGTCTGATATGGGGTTGCTTTGCGCGCCAAGAAATGGATCCAATTCAGATAGTAAAAGACAATCTAACTAGAATTGGATTCAGGCAATGACCCAAAACACACCTCCAATGTTGTAATAGAATGGCTACAATCTAATGCAGTTAGTGTCTTGGAATGGCCAATCACCAGATCTCATTCCCATAGAAAATCTATGGGAAATTGTATAATGAAAAATGCTGACACGAAATTACACAAACAAGACAGATCTCATAGAGGCATTTAATTTAGAATGGTAAAAAAATTCAAAGGATTTCATCAACAATTTAATTGACTTCTCAATTTAGTTGTGAAGCGGTACTAAAAAATAAAAAAAATATTGAAACCAAAAGTAGAGGGAAAGTTTTCAATTATTGTATAGTACAGGTTTCCATTGTTTTGTGAACAGCAAAAAAAAATTATTCTTTTAAATTAAGTTTTATTTTTTTCTATTTTTCTATTTTTTATTAATATTTTTTTCTTTTTTAAATAAATAAAAGAGTTTTAAATTTTATGATCCCATTTTTTGGTATTGACCGTCAAAAATATATTTTGGTAAAAGTTTCCATTATATTATCACTCACTGTATGTGCATTAGGGTGGCCCTTCGTTATATGGAGGGAAAAAAAGTGTTCAAACTGTCGGTCTCACCCCCTAGAAATATGCGAATAGCAAAAAAAATGAGAAATACAAAGTTTTGGGCCAACCAAAAAACTTTTAGTAGTGGCGCAAAGCGATTGAAAAATTCAAGTGTGTTTATATGGGGAAAATATGACTTTTTTTCAGATTTTATGAAAATTTCGTTCTATAGTTTAATTTTTCCGACAAGCTGTTATATAACTCGAGATTAGTATTAAATTATCCTTTCTAAAGGCTGTAAAACTTCAAAATCGAATAAAACCTCGCCAAGAAATAGCAAATGCCCCAGACCACTTTTGTGCCAAAAAAAAACTAGGTCATGAAATTTGATGGCATTTTTTTCAACTTTGAGAAATTGATTAAAGCCATCATTCTTTTTGTCTCTATACTTATAAGTACTCAGATATGAAGTATTGTTATATTACCATGTTGTTAACCTATTGCGCATTGAGACCGAAAATTGGAAATTTTTTTGATATTTTTAAAACTCCTTTTTCAAGTTTGAAAAAATTTTCTTAAACAAAATTTAAAAAAATTAATCTATCACTTTAGGGCTTTATTAAATACATGTTGCAGATTAACTGTGTGAATTTTTAAGTAAATCCCTGTGCCAGAATTTTTTTTTCAAGGATTTTATTTTTGCGGATTTCGAGAAAAATTGGATTTTTGTGAAATATTCTGTAAATGTACTCTATCTAAATACTTTGTATCAAAAATTCATAATTTTTCTACTTTTAAATGTTATATTTTATCTTAATAGCCTAGGGTTTCGGAAAAAAATAATATGACTCCATTAACCCTTTTGGAATTGGGGTCGCATATGATCCCAAACTAATAAAAGACAATTTATGCAAAAAATTCAAATATTTTGTAAATGCTGTCCAATTTTTAGATGCGAAGCATAAAATAAAATAACCATATGTGTAGAAGTTTCGTCCCAAAAATTTTTATTTTGATCCCAGGAGCACTGAATGGTTAAATAAATAAAAATTAACCGAATTATTTTTCTTAAATTCTAACTAGGTGTTATCAACGAGTTTAATAGAAAAACTCGTTTTAGGTCATTTTTATTTTAAAATATCTTAAAATCCAAAGCTGGCCTTGGCAAATAATGGGTTAACGTTCTAGGATTTATCCCAAATTTTTGGAACCAAACTTCTACATATTTGGTTATTATATTTTAAGTGTCGCATCTAAAAATTGGACAGCACTTACAAAATCTTTGAATTTTTTAAATAAATTGTCTTTTATTAGTTTGGGGTCATATGTGACACCAATTCCAAAAGGGTTAATTGAGTCATATTATTTTTTTCCGAAACCCTAGGCTATTAAGATAAAATATAACATTTAAAAGTAGAAAAATTATGAATTTTTGATACCAAGTATTTAGAAAGAGTACATTTAGAGAATATTTTACAAAAATCCAATTTTTCTCGAAATCCGCGAAAATAAAATCCTTGTCAAAAAAGTTCTGGCAGAGGGATCTACTTAAAAAATCACACAGTTAATCTGCGACATGTATTTAATAAAACCTTAAAGTGATAGATTAATTTTTTTAAATTTTGTTTAAGAAAATTTTTTCAAACTTGAAAAAGGAGTTTTAAAAATTTTATCAAAAAAATTTCCAATTTGCGGTCTCAATGCGCAATAGGTTAACAACGTGGTAATAAAAAAATACTTCATATTTGAGTACTTATAAGTATAGAGACCAAAAAAGAATGATGGCTTTAATCAATTTCTCAAAGTTGAAAAAATGCCATCAAATTTCATGACCTAGTTTTTTTTTTTGGCACAGTAGTGGTCTGGGGCATTTGCTATTTCTTGGCGAGGTTTCATGCGATTTTGGAGTTTTATAGCCTTTTGAAAGGATAATTTAATACTAATCCCGAATTATGTAACAGCTTGTCGGAAAAATTAAGTTATAGAACGAAATTTTCGTAAAATCTGAAAAAAGTAATATTTTCCCCATATAAACACACTTGAAATTTTCAATCGCTTTGCGCCACGACTAAACGTTTTTTGATTGGCCCAAAACTTTGTATTTCTCAGTTTTTTTGCTATTCGCATATTTCTAGGGGGTGAGACCGACAGTTTGAACACTTTTTTTTATTAAAGGCCACCCTAATGTGCATACATATATTCATTTATATATCAAATCTGATTGAAGTCAGTTTTCATAGAGCTTGGATTTATGGCCTTAGATTTATGCCAGTATTTATGAAACTAAGATAGAACAAAAAGCTACGATTAAAGCTAGTCTGGAGGATTATTAGAACTATGAAGCCATGATTAAAATGGGTATTAATAGGATCCTGATTAATAGGATCCTGAAGCCAGTTTTCATAGAACTCTAAAGCCACAATTTGAACCAGTATTTACGGAACAATAAAGTCATGATTTAAGTCGATATTTATGGATTAAAGCCAGAATTTATGGATATATAGAGCCAATATTTAAGCCAGTATTTATCGAACTATAAAGCCACGATTTATGCCAATATGGAAGCCTGTATTTATGGAACTATAAAGCAACGATTTAAACCAGTATTCAACGAAGTATCCATGGAACTATAGAGCGCCGATTTACGCAAGTACTTATGAGACGAATAAGGCTTTTTAGATGCATTTGTAGGACTTAAAAACCATGAATAAAGCCATTACTAAATCCAATATTTATCTATATATATAAAATTCATTTTCTGTTTGTTTGTTTGTTTGTTTGTTTGACCGCTATATAAATTTTTATTTTTCAACGGATTTTCCTGAAATTTTGTACACACGATCTCTATACCCCAGGAAAGGTCGCCATATACTTTTTACCTGCCACGCCTACTTTTACGCCCACTTTTTGTGTAAAATTCATTTTCTGTTTTATTCATATTTGTTCACTATACAAATTTTTATTTGTTAACAAATTTCTCTAAAATTCGGCACACACGATCCCTGTACTCCAGCTAAGGTCACCATATACTTTTAATCGACCACTCCCACTTTTACTTTTACGCCCACTTTTTATTTTACGCCCACTTTTTATACACAATTCCTTTTCTGCTTTTTGGTATATTTGTTCGCTATACAAATTTTTATTTTTCAACGGAATTCTCTGAAATTTGGTACACACGATCTCCGTACTCCAGAAAAGTTCCCCATATCCTTCGTACCGGCCACGTCTACTTAAACGCCCACTTTTTGTATACAAATCATTTTGTTTTTTGGTATATTTGTTCGCTATACAAATTTTTATTTTTCAACCGATTTCTCTGAAATTTGGTACACACGATCTCTCTGCTCCAGGGAAGGTCGACATATTCTTCGTACCGGTCACGTCTACTGTTACGCCCACTTTTTGTATACAATTCATATTCTGTTTTTTTGATACATTTGTTCCCTACACAATTTTTTTTAAACGGATTTCTCTGAAATTTGCTACACACGATCTCTGTACTCCAGAAAGGTCGCCATATGATTCTTGCCGGCCACGCCTACTTTGCGCCAACTTCTATGTATATAAAACTTATTTTTTTCCTTTTATTTGTTTCTTTATTTGATTGGTATACAAACTTTTATTTTTCAATGGCTTTCTCCGATATTTAGTACATATTCCAGGGAAGGTCACCATATGATTTTTTACCGACCACGCCTTCTTTTACGCCCAATTTTCTTATAAAATTCATATTTTGTTTTGTGGTATATTTCTTCCCTATACAAATTTGAACTTTTCAACGGATTTCTCTGAAATTTGGTTTACACGGGAATAACTACACGGTGAACAAATTCCCCAAACTTAAAAAAAAGGTACCCAAAAGAAATGAACAAATTCCCCATTTTTTTTTTAATCGAAAGAAAAAATGAACTTACTCCCCAAATTCATTCTTAAATTTTTACATATTTTTATTTAATGAATTTTGTTAAATATTTATTTTAGTAAACATTTGCATACTGCTCTCAATTTACGTCTTACAATAAATGCATTTAAAATGAGTATTCTTTTCAATAGCATTTCGTTGCGCGCAAGATACGCGCACGGGGAATAAAGCTTAGCTAGAATATCGGAATGATCTGAAAAATATATTTTGACAATTAAAATAAGTTGGCAACAGCTGCGCGGCAGCACAGGTGTGGCTGCCAAATGCGCGGAAGTGGCGCGCGAACGCGGTCGCGACGGATGCGGACGCGACGCGATCCCGGAACACAGCTCAGCAAAAATATCGCAATGATCTGAAAAATATATTTTGGCGATTAAAATAAGTTGACAACAACTGCGCGGCAGCACGGGTCTGGCTGCCAAACGCACTCGCTCGCGGAACACAGCTTAGTGAAATGTCGTATAATAAATTTTATCTACGTATGTGAAATAATTACCTGTTGATCAAAATAGGCCACACATATACTATAAGCAGTTGCTTAAAGAAACCTTGCGACACAATATTAAACGTCGCATTAGTCTTTCATTTCTGAAACTTGAATTTGACGTCTCTGCTTAATGATGATCACTTATTGAATGAAGTAATTCAATTTTTAAAAGTTTTGAGTCCTTTAATTTGCGAACCATTCCGTTATATTTGATGTTTATAAATAAACTAAAAAAAAAAAACTTAAAGCTGTTTCGCAGCTTATTTTTGAAGCATTTTTGCTGCAGCATCTAATAAAAAACTTCTAAATTAAAAAATCAAAAATTGAAATAAAAAATGAATTTACTGCCCATACAAATTTTTGGGGAGAAAGTTCATTTTATTGGGGAATTTGTTAATTGGGGACTAAGTAGTCAGCGGCTGGTGAACCATTTTTCAAGTCAAAGGCCTTTTTATCCCGGGCAACACCGTGTAAAAACAGCTAGTGGAACTATAAAGTCATGGTTTAAGCTGTACTTATGAAACTATAAAGCCACGATTAAAGCTAGTTTGGAGGATTAATACAAGTATGAACCACGATTAAAGCTAGTTTGGGGAATTAATTGAACTATAAAGTCACGATTTAAGCCAGTATATATAGAATTATAAAGCCTTGATTGAAATATAAAGCCAAAATTGAAGCCATTATTCATAGATGTATGATGACACGATTGAAGCCAATATTCATTGAACTGTAAGTCCACAATTGAACTGAAAAAAACATTATTGAAGCATGAACTATAAAGCCAATTTTCATAGAGCTATAAAGCCACTATTGAAGCTAGATAGGAGTTTTTATAGTACTATAAAGGCACCATTACTACTAATTTCGGGTATTTATAGAACTTCTAAGCAACGATTTAAATACAAGCTGTATTTATAGAACTTTAAAGCCACGATTGAATTCTTTATTTATTAATCTTTACTACATCGAGTGAAAAGTAAATGGTCTCACATAGAGATGGCGTGACAAGTTCCAAGTTTTTTATTTATTAACTTTTAATTATTCAATTATTAGAAAAATTGCATCAAAATGTCACGGCATTTCATTAAAAAAAAAATGCCGTTTAAAAATAATGCTGCTTTTACAGTTTCCGAAAAATGGATTACAAAGAGTTTCGTGTTTCGATTTAACATTGATTTTAGGTGGGAAAATGTACTCCCCAAGCCAAAGAATGGATTGATAAAAATTATGGTATTCTGAATTTAAAAGTGGCCGTACGAGCACAAATGATCCAGATCGTCCTGGTCGTGCAAATAAGGCAGGCACCGAAGAAAACGTACGAAAAGTGCATCAGGTTTTTAATATTTAGTTTAGTTATAAGATTTGAATAACTCTTTGATTTTCTGGAATAACCGCTCATGTCCATTTTTGTCAGTTTTGAGTTAACGATGCCAAATATATTAATTTTTAACGCTCTTTACATGTGTTAATTTTTTTTAAAAAAATATTGACCATTTCTGAGTTTTTTCTATAAATAACGGCGTAACTTAAATGTTTATTAAATTAATTTGCGGCACTATCGACGTATGTCGACCTACGTTTGATCGCTGACAAATTATTTTCTCAGAAAACGACACATAGCGACATAGGTTGTTATTAATGAAAAAATGCAAAATAATTTTGGATTATTTTCTTATAAAAACTTGTGTGTTTATTTCTGTTATTTTTTGTCATTATTATTCTTGATACGTTGTTATATTCTCATCCTAAGTCCCGTTAACTTTTTGTTGACGAACAAAAAAAATCCATTTTTCAAGCAACAGCAACTTCTGTCTACATGGGTGGTTGCATTGATAGTTTCCTTTTTCAAAGAAAACGACGTTTGTCGACATAAGTTGTTTTATCTGCACACACTTTAAGTGTTATTTACATATTGTTTTTTCGTCCTTCTCTAGGATCTATTCCTCTGAAGATTTTTGACTCAAAATCTGTGTTGCCATAATTTGAAATTGTAAAGATGCTAAATTGCAAAAAAAAAAAAAGATGCTAAAACGTACTGGAGTCAAAAAAAAAGATGCAAAATTTTTTTTCAAATTTCATTACCTTTATACATATGTGACCTTCTCGGAGAAAAGGGACCTAGTGTGTCAAAAAACGGGTTGTGTCAAAAACGGTGGATTCTGGTACCTAAAAGGGTGTAGAAACTTTAAATGCGTTTTATTCTCAAAACTTAATTTTCACACACTAGGTCCCTTTTCTGGGAGAAGGTCACATATTGAAAAATTAAATACTTATTAATAAATTCTTTGGTTTTTAAATCGAAAAATTAATATAAAACATTAGTTTCGATTTATATTTTTTAAATTTAAATTAAAATTATTTTGGATTTCATCTGTAATTTTCTTAACATCGAATTGAGTTTTTTTAATTTTAAATTAAATATTTTTAATTTTAGAGGGATTTTTTTTAATTTCAAATATAACAGAATTTACATTATCAAAAGATATGAGTATATCTATAATATTAATAGGCTAAGCGATTTCTTGTGACCGATGTTTTGTTCTACCGTTTTATCCCGATTTTGATTAATCGTATATTATTTGAAAGGTATTTATTTTTAGCCGTTTTGCAGATTTACAGATATTTAAATTTTTTACTTTATTTTGAGTAAATTGCATTTAAAGTTGCTACTAACACATACATAAAACTATACATAAGCTGTGTGTGTGTTTATTAAATTTGTTAATGTCTTTGTTAATGAATTTGTTTTCTTCATTCACAATAATAATAAACCAAAATGTTGGTTTGTGAATTGGTTAAGTTGAAAAATAAAGTTGCTTAGAAATTACACACGAATTTCGAGCGCTGGAATCGACTAGTTACAATAATTGGTTTATGGAAACTAATATTTCTGTGATGTCGTCATCTCTAAGTTCTTTTTGGCTCTGATATTTTTCTGACGATCGGCTTTTATCAACGACATCGCTCGGTAGATTGCAAGTGTAACAGCACCCATTTTTTCAATTTCAAACCTTCTTTTATACGTATTACAGAACATAACAACTCGGATTTTTTTCTGTTCAAATTTGGCTTTTAACTAAAACCATTAAACTAAACAAACGTTCAACTTCGGCTTTTGAGAAAGACAAAACTAATAAAGACAATACAAATATTGATAACTCTTTAAATGGATTTTCGCCAATAGAATTTTTGTTAACTTCAATCCATAAAGAGGTTGTATTCAGTGTTGTATCCCAATATTGTTCTGTGATATAACTCCATTGGATTTGAATTTTTTCTGTTTCAGATGATCTAAATTTAACCTCTTCTAATATATTGGTCATCGGTTCTTTTACCCGGTTTAATGTGTTTTCTATTGATTCATTAAAAACTGTTGTTGGTGTTTAGATTCTTCTATTTGAAAATGTTTTGTAATATTTGTTGAAAGAAACGAGTAGAGTGGTAAAAAGAATAGTACACAAAAATCTCGTATTACACTTTGAGAAATTAAAACATATCAATACCATTAAAATTAAAATTGTATATGCAAAAATAATGGAAAAAATCTAAAAAGATGCTAAAAGCAACTTTTTATTAATAACAAATGCTAAGTTAGCATCTAGCATCTTTTCATAAATTTTGAATGCTAAACGACAAAAAAAAGTTGCTAAATCTAGCAACTAAAATGCTAAAATGGCAACACCGCTCAAAAATTTATATAAAGAATTTATTGCCCATATCTACAGGACTGGTAAATAAAAAGCTTTAAAAACTTTATATCGAGCCCTTAATTTCAAATATAACGTTTTTTTGGCTCCCCTGAACATTTTGATTTTATGACATACGCGGTTATTCTAGAAAACCACAGAACTAAGACCGAGTTTTGAGGATGTCAGTTAAACTTAGTTTAGTTAAACTCAGATATTTTAACACCTATAACTTTCAAACTATTTGATTAAATCATTAAAAATTGTGAGTTTAGCTAAACTAAGTTTAACTGACAACTTAGAAACTCGCTCTTATTGTCAGTTCACAAACCTATGTGAAGATGGGTGCCGCTATTTTTAACAGCTGGAGAAAAACTGACACGTGTTCATAATTCAAAGTATGCTTTGGAGATGTATGAATTAAATTCCAATGAATTTGTACGTCGATTTATAACATTGGATGAGACGAGGATTCATTATTATACACCGGAGTCTGCGAAGTGGTTACAAGGACAAGTACTATGTTGATTTTTTGGACAGATCGGATGAAAAAATTAGGAGAAAATCTTGTACCACCATGAAAATGCACCGGCACATTCATCTGCTTTGGCTTCAGAACAATTTAAGTCTTTAAATTACGGATTGCTTTACCAAACCGTATTCTCTACATCTGGCCCCTAGCGAATATTATTTGTTCCCAAACTTCAAAAGATGGTTCCAGGGAAAGAGATTTTCCAGAAATGAAGAAGTCATATCAGAGACGGAAGCCTATTTTGAACAGTGTGACAAATTGTATATGTTCAAGGGTATCAAAATACTAGAGGATCATTGGAAGAAGTGCATTTCACTTAACGGAAATTACGTTGAAGAATAGAATTGATTTCAAATCCAAAAAACTGGTTAGGCCACGGAGTTTTCACTCCATGAAGTAAATTTACGATTGAAGCTTGTGTTCAGAAGAACTTTAAAACCAAGACTAAAGCCAGTTTTATTATAATTGCAAAGTCATGACTGAGACCAGTGCTTATTTTAGTTTTAAGTTCATTTTAAAGCCAGTATTAGTTCAAGCCACAATCAAAGCCTGAGGTTATAGTAATAAAGGGCCACGATTAAAGCTTGAACTCAATGATGAAAATGACAGAATTGAATTGAATATTTAAAAATATTAAAATTTTTGTGACGGGCTTAAATCTAATATTTAATGTAAATTTGCAATTTTTTTTCTTTCACAGCTCTTTATATCCGGTTCAAT
Source organism: Cordilura impudica (assembly GCA_963682025.1). Taxonomy (NCBI): domain Eukaryota; kingdom Metazoa; phylum Arthropoda; class Insecta; order Diptera; family Scathophagidae; genus Cordilura; species Cordilura impudica. Next base: position 111,717,350 of record OY821518.1, read on the forward strand.
GGACCAATAATGATTTCCATTTTTTTTTTTTTTTTTTTTTTTGTTAACATAACGTTGGCTTATAAAATACGTAATTTGCAATATTTTGATGATCATATGAAAATACAATAACAATGAAAAATGTTAATCTCACTTGTAGCAGCGCTATTTTGAAACTTAAAATGAAGGTGCTTGTTCGCCAACACTTTTGCTGTTGGTGTAAACAACTTTGCATTTTTAAATCGATCTGAAATACTTAATGATATCGGTAAAATCGATGCAAATCAACACTTGATTTTGTGTAAAATTTAAATGAAGTAAAGGTATTTTAAACTGCTTAATTTTTTTTTTTAATATTTAAATTGTTTAGTTTTGGCGATATTTTCTTACACCGATCAAATTAACCTCATTCCCATGGTATTGTTGCAAGAAAAAAAGTAAAAAGTAAAGTACGACCACCACCAATAACTGAATGCACAAACAAAAAATTTGCAAAATGAATAAACAAAAAAATAATAAAACAATAACAAGAAGTTGCTACACGAAAACTATATTTTAAAACAGAAACAAAAATGAACAAAATGTCATAGAAATGTTATAAAACCAACACTTAACACACACAGACAGACAAACAAAAACTCTAAATCCAACAACCAAACTTTACCAACAAGCCATGAGTCGTAATATTTAACGATATATATATATATATATGTACTCTACCGTCCAAAAGTATTTCCCATCCTTAAAATATGTGGTTTTTCAAGTCATAAAATTAGTTCAGATGGATTTTTTGGTATTATTTCCCTAAAAAAAATGAGAAAAGCAATGAAGCACTTGCAAAGGAGCTCAAAGTATCGCGTCTAACCGTGGACTATATTGTGAAAAAATTCAAACAGGATGGTAAAATTGCAAATAAAAATCGAAGCGATCAGCCCGGAGTAACAACAAAACGTGAGGATCATGTGTTAATAACGAGAAGTAAACGAAATCGTCGCCTAACAGCTCCAGAAATTGCAGCCCACACAAACGGCAGCCGAACGAATGCAGTGCGTGTAACTACAGTAAAACGGCATATTGTAGCGGTTGGCTTAAACGGCAGAATAGCCTCATCTTCATCCATAAAATAAAATAAAATGATTAGAGTGGGGTAATATATATGAAAACTGGGCTTCCAACGATTGGTGCAAGGTCCTTTGGTGGAAAGAATACAAGTTTAAAGTGTTAAGCTCTAAGAGGCGAGTTTTTGTAAGGCGCTCAGCTGGAGAACGTGCGCCGATGCATGCCTAGTGCCAGCAGTAAAACACGAGGTAGGTTGCGTATTTGTTTGGGTTTGTTTTGCGAGTAGTGCAGAATCAAAGGAATACTCAATTAAAGCCAGTACAAAATTAAACCAGAAAGATCGTGCCCTGGATTAAGAATTGTTAATCGGAAAATCATATTTTAGCAAGATAATGACCCAAAACATGCGCAAAAATTTGTAAGCAGGGAGTATCTAGAACCTGTGAAGTTGCGGAATGGCCACTACAGTCACCTGACCTTAATCCTATAGACTTACTATAGGGTGAATTGGACCGGAAGGTTCGAAATGCCTGTCCTACATCTAAGGACGACCCGTGCAATGAACTTTCCGAAGAATGGAACCAAGAATTATACGAAATTGAGATGGTCACATTGGTGAATCTGAAATTTAAGAATAGAGTCTAGTTTCAAAAAAATATTTATGTAAATTGTAAAAGTAAATAATAAAGTATATATGTTTTAAATTTAAAGAGTTCATTGAAAAATAAATTAGATATGGACATTTGAAATTTAAGGAGGAGGGTTGGCAAATACTTTTGGACGGTAGTGTATATATGTGATGCAAAACGTCAACATTCAACAACAACAATATGCAAAATGTCAACAGAAATATAAATATAATTTTAATGTGGAGCTCCACAGTAGAAAAACTCTAAAGTAAACAAAAGGCCACCATAAATCGCTTAAGTTATATACGAAATATCAGAAACTCAATTTAACCCTTAAGTGGCAGGTCAAATATATTTATGTTAATTCAAAATTTTATTTAAAATGGGAAGTATTTTAATTTAGATGTCAAAATTAAGTTTAAAACAATTTGTTCGCGGTTCGAAGGACCAATATTTATAAGGCTTCTTCACATATAGATTGATTTTAATTAAGTCCTAAATGGAAGTAATACCTAAAATTTTTTATTAAATATTTACACATTTTTTAAGCATAATTCAACACACGCATGTACACACACACACATAAAATTGTAATTACACCGAAAATTATGAGCAGCAGCAAGCAACCACATTCATTTTTTAATGTTGATAATAATTTATGAAAAATGACTACACTTTCGCCGTCAACAAAAAATGTGTGGGCGAGTGCAACAAGTTGTTGACAAACATAAAAGGCTTAAGTCACACCGCACCATAACGGTAACACTGGTATATTGTCTGCTTTAATACTACCGAGCAACAAAAAAAAAAAGGTTGCATCAAAATTGCTAGTCATAAATGTATGAACAGCAATACTTAAAACTATGATGATGATGTTGATGTGTTCATTCAGTGTGAAAAATGTGGAAAAAAATGTATTAATACAGTTGCAATTGCAACAATTTTATGCATGAATGTACGCGAATGTTGCACGTTATGTGCGATTGTAAATAGCAGATTTTAACAACGCTATTACAACAACTTTGAAGAAATACTCGTATTAAAATGAAAAAAAAAAAACATACAACATTTGAAGTTGACAACAACTCTAATGATAAGAAATGCAACCATAAAGTTAAGCATACATTATGTATGATGATGACGATGAAAATATATTTGGGTCAAACATAATGTTTGTTTTGATGCATAGAGGAAAAACACACACATAGCAAACACAAATATCCCAGCAAACAAATTAAATGTCGCAAAAATAAAATTGCGAAAAAATCTAAAATTAAAAAAAAAAATAATGTTTTTCGAAAACAAAATGAATATAAATGCAACAAAATATTCTACAACTAAAATTTACAAGTTTAAATGAAACTAGTTAGTTTTAAGATGACCATGTCGCCTTATAATATTTTGTTTTAGCGAGTTAAGAAAACATTTCTATTGTTTTATCGCGTTCACAAACCATTTATGCAATTCTAGCTCCAACGACTCTAAAATATGAAATGCATATATAGCGTTCCATATTCAGATAATTTCTTTATTAAAAAAGGAAATTTTTTGTTGTATTTCCAATCGATTTCTAAGAAATCATGAACAATGTAGAGTAAACATAACAATAAACGGTTGAAAACTTTTCACTAAAAAGCCTGGAATGAAAAAAAAAATATCTGCTGGGATTATTTCGAAACAGGTTCATATCCCACAAAAATGTGAAATGTTTATTTAAGATACAAAAGAAAAATTGTTTGTTTAAGAATATTTTTACAATGCTGTTGAATTTGTAAATAAAAAGCTTGCATGAACATAAACATTCAAAATATATGTTTTTCAAGCATAAACATAAAACAACATATTCTTTATAGTTTTCCATCATGAATCTAATCTACTCGTAGCATATATTATACGGTAAAAAGCGATCAAAATTTTGTAAGAAAATATAACTTTTTCATATAGAAACATACATGCATATTTTACAAGTTTATTCCCACCCAGCAAACAAAATAATCAAAATTGTATTGCTTCTTTGATGTGCAGAAGTAGTTAATATGAAGTAAGATTTACATTAAAAGTTTAATTTGAAAATCGGGCCAAAAAGTACGTATAAAAGTGAATAACAATAATAGCTGCTCCGAGAAAAGGGACCTAATGTGTCAAAAAACGGGTTTCGACTTAAGAGTGGATTCTGGTACCTAAAAGGGTGTAGAATAAGATGAAATGAGTTAGATTTCTGATAAAAATTTATTTACCCCATAAAAACGTACAAAACGAACTTGGGAAGATCGATGAAAATGAGAAAAACATAAAAATTATATTTTTTTTTTTGATTTTTTGGTTTTAAATTGTTTTTTCGTTAGTCTTGGAATTTTTTTTTTTTGGAATTTGGACTTTTTTTTCGGTGTTTCGTGATCTGGTACTTCGATTTTCTTCCGTTTGACAATTTCAGTTTTTTTCTTTTTTCGGCAATTTGACTTCAGCTTTCTTTTTCTCGTGATCCGGTGCTTTGATTTTTTTTCTTGCTGGCAGGTTCAGATTTATTTTTCGATTTTTTTTTCGCTTTGGGTTCACTCGGTTTAGGACCTACAAAATCCCGTTTCTGTGAATCAGTACATAAGACCCTGACATTCTCATACAAATACCATTTGCGATCTAACGATAAACCGCTTGGTGCAATGAGCGGAGGTAATTCGTTTGGTAGCTCAGCCGTTAATCGCAGATAAAATTTTTCTTCTTCTGAGTCCACAAGTTCTTTACATACAATTTCGTTTTTCTTTTTTTGAAGTCAAAGTGGTGGTACTTGGTAATACCTAAAATGCAAACGTTTACAAAATTAATTAAAATGAATTTGAAAAATTAAAATCACAAAATCGCGAGAGTTTACCTGATAATCTTTTGTAAAATCCTTCGAAATGAGTATCCCATGTTCGCCACTCTACTTCACTTCCATTCACAGCGTTGTTAAATTTATTACTGCTAGATCTATTGACCACATCTTCAAATTCTTGGTAATAATCTACATTTGAGCGACTATATTCTGGTTTCATTAATCCGAAAGAGCGATCGGGACTGAACTTGATGTGGCCAGTTATGAGGAAATTTAATGATATCGATTCGTTTAAGCCAGAATCCACTTGCCAGGCCAAATAATGCATCATTGCATTATTATACCCTATACCACTATGTGGTTTGGGTACAATGAGTTTGTGCTGCTGTTTGTAACTACCAAAAATATTTGACCTAGACCGACTATAATTTACTTACTTGTTTTTATTCTGTGCTACGCAGTTATCACAAAATAAAACTAAATTTTTAACGGCATTCTTCGTGAATTAATCGTGAATTTGGCTAATGACAGCATTAGGTCCTTTTCCTATTTCGAACTCTTCGTCTAATAAATAGTTCAACTGAACGTTAGTGAATTCATTATGAATACCAAAAATTTAACATTTACGAGCTGTTTTGAAATATGCCGTTCCGACTTGTTGTGGACTGGATGGATAAGATATATTTTGTGCATAGTCGAAACTCACTACAAGGGTAGAATACGCATCACTTACCTTGCAGCATTGTTGGTAGAATTCACGCTGGCGTTTCGCATGGTCAAGATGAGTAACAGCCATTCGTAATTTTGCGTCTTTTGTATCTGAATTAGATTTTTCCAAAACTCGTCGTAGCCTCAAGGTATTCTGTTGACAGACGTCACAAAGATCAGTTTTCGGTTTTATAGGCGAGATGTCAGGGCAGTACTTCATCCAAATTTTGTAAAAAGTTTTAATTGCGATTTTATCTTCAGTAAGACAAACTTTCTCAAAACGACGATGAACAGCACTTTTTGTTTCGCTGGATGGTAGCAGCATTACTTTACAGTCTTTGTAGTTTGGCATTCTACCAGGAAGAGGTACTGCGAATTTTTCAGCAAAATTTTGAATAAATTGAACGATACGAGTAAGTGATTCCGGTGATAACACACGCGATTGCCGTTTTGAAGACTTGCCACTTAGTTCATGTTTTCGTTCAGAAAAGCCAACATTATCACTATGTCGAATCAAATTTTTATAACGTTTTAAACCAACAGCGTAAATAAAACAAAACATCTTTCTACAAATATGAATGTCACGAAATAAGTACATTGTATCAACTCCGGATTTATTTTTTACCCTTTGGCCATACTTCTTCCGACTTTCAGTATTGTAAACGTTTTCGAGCGATAAATGTTGTCGATGAAATTCCAAATGGCTCAAATCTTGTTCTGGTTTACTTAATTCTTGGAAAAATTGCCGGCCTTGTATAGCAAGATTTTCTGGAATTATATTATTACATTCTTTCGAACAACATGCTTCGGATTTTTCTCCGTACATCAAATCGATGTTCCTAGACTCTTGTATATCTTCAACGGATTCCTCCAATTCGGATATAATATTCGATTCGGCAACATCATGCAAAAAACTTTGATTTTCTGTTAGTCCCGAAGTATTAGCACCGACTCTTTGAGATAACGTCATATCGATCTCATCATCGCCATAAACCGAGTCTAGTCTTTTTAAATCATCATCAAAACTGTCAGAAATATCCATTTTTATAAAAATTACTTCAAATTAACATCAGGTTAGTGACAAAATTATAAAAGAACCAAAATTGCGAAACAACTTTTGAGATATTGATAACACTCGTTATACAGTTGGCACAAGACTGAAGCGTCACTTTATTATTTTCCTTTCTTATAGTTATTTTTACAACGTTCTTCGTATTATTATACGCACATCAACCCTTTGTTGAGAGCGAACAGAGCAGCAACAATAGCAAAGGTATTGTCACACTAAAAGCGAAAAACAATACGTCACCACATAGGCATGACGTCACCAAAGTCGGCACCCAATCATAACTGAGCATACCAAATCGCATCTCCCAACTGAAGTGATAATGCGTTATGAAACTTTAAATGCATTTTTCTCCAAACTTCATTTTCACACACTAGGTCCCTTTTCTCGGAGAAGGTCACATATAGTAAAGTTACTTATTTTTCTCAAAAAAATATATATATATATATATATATAAATATATATATAAATTGGAGCAAAATCTATGCAATCTATGATAGACTCAAATGAAGATCGGGAAAAAGATTTTAATAAGAGCCACTAAAATAAGATGGATCTTGTTCGATTACAATCATCAGCACATACGAGGGCCGTCCCTAAAAACCCAAACCTGACAAATAAAAGCAAGGTTCAGAAAATACACACATGAAACACAAATTGTCCTGTCAATAAAAAAACCCAAAAAAATATTTTCATATTTTATTGTCCCTTTTTTAGGACTTACGTTACAATTGCTTGCAAGTGTTACAATTTCACGCAATTGATTTTGCAATAAATAGCGAGTGCGTGCGTGCGTCATTTATTCATTAAAAGTGGTTCAGTTTTCATTAGATCGTGATCTATAAGTGTACTGTGTAATTGTGTAAATTGCAAATATTTTGTGAAAATTAAAAAAATTTGAAAGCAATAACAGAAATAAGTTTTGCTATAAAAAATACGCAACTTTTAATAGCGAAACGAAAAAATTTACACGTCTGATTGAAACCTGCAAGAAAGATTTAAGTGCAGTGTGCAGTTTTTGTGTCTTGAGTATTTTATTACCATCTTTTATTAAAATAAAAACCAGTCAATAAAAACAATTGTAAATATTTTCAACGTAAATCACAAAAAATGGCCAACAAAATTTTAAAATATTTGACAATTGTAACCAATTTGCAACGTAAGTCATAAAAAAGGGTCAATAAAATTTTAATAAATTTGGTTGAAACAATTGTCGTTTTTATCGGGGTGTATCAGATCGCGAATTGAAGTACAAGAACCAGAACACGAATTTAAAATATAACTGAACTCGAACCTGTTTATTATACATGTTCTATTTTTTCTTAGTACACGAGCCAGAACACGACTTAAAATATAACTGAACTCGAACCTGTTTATTGTACATGTTCTGTTTTTTCTTAGTACACGAGCCTGAACACGACTTAAAATATAACTGAACTCGAACCTGTTTATTGTACATGTTCTGTTTTTTCTTAGTACATGAGCCACAACACGACTTAAAATATGACTGAACTCGAACCTGTTTATCGTACATGTTCTGTTTTTTTTTTTCAGTACACGTACCAGAACACGAACTTCAAACAAAGCAACACTCAAATATGTGTGGTGTATGTGTGATCGAAACAAAAAGTACGTGATAGAAACATGTTCGTGTAAATAACGAAATATTAAAACGAACACAGTCATGATTGTGTGGGGCACCGTAGAAAATTTAGAAACGCACATAATTGATATGAAAATAAAAATATGTGTGTTGGTCTAAGTTATGTTTGTTTACATATATGTACGAGTTTTTTATTCAGTGCGTGTTTTTTTCTGAACTCTGAATAAAACACAATAAATTTGGGGAAAATTTTCTTTATTTCTCAACATAATCTCCTTTTCCCTGCGATATTAAATTGCTTCGATACCCTGTTTATACTAAGCATTGTCTAGCTGCTTAAAATAGCCATCAACCGCAAACTTCGCTTCATCATTCTTGGAAATAGAAAATAATCCAAGGGAGCGCTAAATCAGGCGAATAAGGTGCGTAATTTGAACTTTAATTCATGGATTTTGGCCAGAGCAATTTTGGATATGTGAACTTGTACGTTAACTTAATAAAACAACGCCTTCTTTTTCGCCTTTTTCCTTAATTGCACCACTTAAACGCTGCAATAAGTTAGCATTATATCGCCGTTTACTATTTTTCCTTTTTGAAGATAATCAATAAAAATTATACCAAGCGCAACCCAAAGAACACTATTCTCCCATTTCAGTCCACTGTTTTGACTGTTCCTTTGTCGCAGGTGTGAATTGGTGGACCCATGTCTCGTCCATGGTTACAAATCGACGCAAAAACTCTGTTTTTGTTTCGGTGAAACATTCCTAAACACTCCATTGAAACATATTCACGCTGTTTTTATTTTATTGTGAGCTTACGCGACGCTTCTTGCGGACAGCTTTCTCATCTCCAAATTTTCTGTCAACATGAGATATATATCACTTTTAGAAATGTCCATCAATTGAGCTAGCTCACCAACATTCAGCCAATACCATTTCGTGGATTTTCTTAAACATTTTTGGCGTCGCCAACTCAATTGGTTGACCATTACAGTGTTCGTCTTGGCAGCTCGCACGGCCTCGTTTAAACTTTGCTACCCAATATATTATGGTCGTAAACGAAGTAGCAGACTTTCCGAAAGTAGAATTTTGTTCAACTTTAATATTGATTGAATTGAGACCTTTCAACTGAAACTATTGAATTACATAACGGTGACCAATTTTTTTCCAATTTTTACAAATTCATCGTTTACTTTTGATGGCACCAAAAAAAGAAAAATACTTAACAACGTGGCGCCTTGAAACTTAAAACATCTATAATATTAAAAGACAAAACGATTTCTTGTGACAACCGTTTTTGACAAGAAAAAAAATGTTTATCATTTGAAAGGTATTTCTTTGCAGATGTTCATCATATTTTGAGATGTGCACCATCTGGTACATTTTTTTTTTTTTTAGTAAAATTAATTTAAAGTACATAAAACTCATATTTAAGCTTCAACCCAATAAACATTTTTGTTTGCTATCAACTTGAGGTGCATTTGAGATCAAATACATTTCTTAAGTCTCTAACGTTAATTCTCAAATGCACCTCAATAGTCCGATTATAGTCTTCTCAATTTATAGTGCGTTTACATCTAAGCAAAATCTAGTATATACGAGATGTCGAGCGGAATCTACCTCATTTTAAGTAGATTTCAACGCAAATTACAACGCAAACAAGTTGAATAAAAAGGAAATAAAATATTAATTATTAACAAAAAAAATTTATCTATAATAAAAAATATTTAGTAATTGAAAAGTTATAACTTTTTATACTGACATATACCCAATCCAATCTGCTAAATAATAATTGTGGAAAATGAATTTGTTTTTGCTATTCAAACAATACATTTAACAAATGCTGTTTTTTTTCGCAAAATTTCTATTTCAGTTTGTGCTTTTTTCATTTTTAATGCATAATATAATTATAAAATCTGTTCCTTTTTAGAATTTTCCATATTTCCATTTTCCTATTGTTTTGTTTATTTTTGGTATTTCCAGTTTATATGTTTAATTAATCAGCTGTTTATTGTTGTGGAAACAAAATCTCACAAAATGTCAAAAAAAGTTAGATGTAAACATTATAGATTTTGTAATAGATTTCAACTTAAATCTACTAGATTTTACTCAGATGTAAACGCACTATTAAAAGGCACATTTTGTATATGGTGATTTTCTTAGTTATCAAATTGAGAAATTTGTGATTCTCAACTTGAAATTTCTCCAAAAATATTAATTCTCAACTTGATGTCAAACAAGGAGTAAAATTGTTCAACTCAAGCTGAAAATTACATTAGACATCAATTTGAGAACTTAACTTTTCTCCAACATTGGAGAAATAATTTTTCAATGCATACTGAGAATTAAAAACCTATACAATGGTATAAGTGTACGTGTTTATTAAATTTTTGTTGAATTGTGAATTGTTTAAAACTGATTAGCTTATTTTTAGGCTCTTATTAAATTATTTTTGAATGAAAAAATAAAATTTCCTAGAATTTGCGCTCGAATTTGGAGGACTGGGCTCGGCTAGTATGTTTTTATAAAGCTGTCACTTTTCACCAAAGTATGCGCCTTCTATAATTCAGGTCTGGTTGTTCTGGGGCCGCCCTCGTTCGTATTATACCTTGACCAAAAAGCGTTGTAAGACATAAAAAGCCCCATAAAAAAGTTTGTTGTTAAAGTGGTTCTCTTCATCAATTACGAAGTTATTTACTATGACATCCTTGCGACTGGCAACGATTTACTTTCGCGATCCCTAATACAGAACTTTTTTCTTATCCCGTCGGTCTTGACTGACTATGATAGCCTATACCATGCTTTTAAAGAATTTTATAAATTTTTTGCCTGCCGATATACAAAATTTTATAACAGATAGTATGGGAACTAAGTCAAAAACTGGACCGATCACGATCATATTTGATGAAGTCACTTATTTTTTGAAAAAACATATATAAACCAGATTTGAGAAAAATCTGTGCAATATTCTTGTGTTTGTTGATAGACTTAAATGAAGATCGGGAAGCAGCTTTATGTGGGCGCTATGACTAAGATAAACTGTTTATTTTTAGATTAATGAGTGTGATACAGACACACAAACCAAATTTTATCGAGATCTATATGATCGTTTGGATCTTAGTGCAATTTAAGTCTATCTAAAAAAGGTCATTTATATGGGGACTAGATCTAAACATACATTGATTGTCACCAACATCAGTACCATGCATACAAAATTTCATCAAAATATGTTCTTATTTGCAACCTATAGTTTGATTACATGGACATACAGACAGACAAACTGGCGAACGATCATCGCTAAATCGACTCAGTAAATCATTCGATGATACAATTAAAGGTGGGTCCTGGTGCAAATATTTTTGGTAAGATGAAATGGTTTATAAAAAGTGTTATAAAAAGTGAAGGTATTCTAAAAAATATGGCTTTAAGCAGCTTACTAAGAAGTCAATACAAATTTGCTGCGAAAAAACTATTATCTAAAATATTCCCAAATAGGAAGAACTGACATTGGTAAAAATGTGCTAACAAGTACCTATAAAAATGGTTATAAAAAAATACCTTTGTCGAAAAGTAACCCATTCTTTTTTGCTGTGAGTCTATTTCTAAACAAACAATTGCAAATGTTTTCTCTTATTTTTTTTTTTAATTGGTCAGATTTCTTTAAAAGAATTTGAATGAAAATTATTGAAAAAAAAAAATTAAATTGAAATAGCGATATTTATACCCTGTACTACCATGGGGTTTGAGTACAATGACTTTGTGCTGCTGTTTGTAACTACCAAAAATATTTGACCCAGACCCATCTTTTATTATACCGATCGACTCAAAATCACTTTCTGAGTCGATTTAGCGGTGTCCGTCCGTCCATGTAAACTTTATAATCAAAGTACAGGTCGCAAATATGAACATATTTTGATGAAATTTGGTATATAAGCTTTTATCGGCCATAGGATGAACGCTGTTGAAATTGGTGAAATTCGGTCCATGTTCTGACATAGTCCCCATACAAATGACCCCTATGAAATCGACATAAATTACCATAAGATCCAAATTATCGTATATATCTCACTCAAATTGGGTTTGTCTGTGTTTATTATATCCCTTAATCAGTAGTCCAAAAATAATCCCTATAGCACAATTCTTAGTCATAGGACCCATATAGAGCTGCTTCCCGATCTTCACTTAAATCTATCAAAAAACAAAAATATTGCACAGATTTTTCTCAAATTTGGTTTATATTTATTTTTTCAAAATATAAGTAATTTTACCAAATATGGTCAGGATCGGTCCATATTTCGACCTAGTCTCCATATAAAAATAACATCCGATATGAACTTTTTCATATCTGCAGCCAAAAAAAATTAATAACAATGCCACTCAAATTTGGTTTATGCTTATGTTCTACATATATCGAATTAGTTGCACCGAAGAGATAGCGTCTCTAAACCACGGTATAGGGTATCGTATAGTCGGTCTAGAGCGACTATAATTTCTTACTTGTTTAATATAAAGAAATTAGATATTTAACGGAAAAAAAAATTGGGACAAAATAAATTCAAACTGAAATAAAATCCTTTGAATTATTTTTCAGTTTCAAATTAAATTTCTGAATTTAATTTTTAATTTTTTCAATTTAATTTGAAAGTTTCTGAATTACAAATCTCAAGTTATTTGAAATTCTCTCAATTTAAAATGCAAAAATTTCAATTTAAATTGGAATTTTCTTAATTTCAATTGGAAATCTAGTGGAAAGTCAGATTACTGCATCATTGCAGTTCCTATGAATAAGATTTGATGAAAGTTTTAGCTGTGGTGGAAGAACCAATCACATGCATATATATAATGTCAGTTACAGACATACAAAAATTTAGCTGGAAAAAAATTTGGTATTTTGTTGAATAAGATTTTCACTACTTTCAGCTTTTTATATGAAATTTTATCGGAATATCTATACATTTTCGTCCGTCATTCCTCGGCTATAGGGCCTAAAGGCTCCAAATGCAATACCAACCTGCTCGAAATAATAACAAACAATATTAACCTAATATTACTCGTTATATCAACTCGAGTTGTTACAAGGATTAAGAATATATATACTTGCTCGTGTCGCAAATAAATTTGTCGATGCGTTACAAACTATTGACAAACTTATATACCCCTTCTGTACAGTGGTGTGGAGGATATAAAAATGCTTCTTATTTCTCAATTTTTACTCAAAAAATATAAACTTAATTTTTTGAATACAAAATAATTTTATTAAAATTTAATAGAATTTAATACAACTATTTTAAACAAATTCTACCCTTCGGAAATCGATCAATCACCACTATCCTTTGAAGCTCATGCATTTAAAGTTTCCTGGTGGATTCTTAGAAATTACCAGGTCGTTTGGTAATTTGCAGTGGTTTGGAAACACTTCTCAATAGCAAATTATACTACTTTACAATTTCCCGACTTGCTGAATGTAGTGTTACTTCGTACCAATAGGGACTTGAATAGAAATGAAAGAAATATGTACAATTTCGACATGACCACTTTTGTTTGAAAAAATTTTTAAAATAAATAAATAGATAAGTATTTATTTTTTTAAATTTTTGTTGTTTTTCTTTTTGCAGATTCTCCGTAATGTTGCTGTTGTTGTTTACAATGCCTTGGATTATAATTTACATGAAGATGAGCAATGCCAAATGTCCCAAGAATTGGAAGAACTTATTACCCACATGACGGAAGATGGTACGTGTACAATTAATTATTTTAAATAAAAACAGTCTCAACGAAATATATGTGAGCAGAAAACAAAAACACAAACATACATTTAGATTATTTTGTATTTTGTTAACTTTAATTGTTGGTTCAAATGTCAAAGAGGTTTTCGAAGGTTAAAAGATTATTTTTATATAAACCCATGAACAATCGTTTAAAGGAATTACTTCAATTTGAAATTAACTACCGAAACCCATTGATTAAATGGAGGTGTTAAAGGCTTTTTTTGTTTTGTCTTGAAACTGAATTTACAGTAAAAATATTTATTATATTTAGTCATTTTGCAAGAATACACTCAATACAACTTTTAGTGGTTTATGGCCATCCAGGATACGAATATATTTAAATCTCGTCAATTGATTGTACCAAGCCAATTTTTGATAGCTTCAATTGAAGTGAAGCGAGTTTCAGTAAAGGCTTTCTGTATCGATCGAAACGAGTGGTAGTCGAAAGGGATATGGGTTATATGTAAGTTGGGTTAGACCTTCCTATCCGAGATTAACTAAATTGTATTTAAATGATAGCGCATGGTTAAAATTTATTGTGATGGTGTCATAATACACTACACCCATCTGATCGTAACAAATACAGATCATTACCTTGACATCGTGAATATTCGTTTTTGGCGTTGATCTTCTTGGTTTGCGCTTCGCTTCTTAATGACAACGTTGTCTTAATGTTCATTACTAGTAGCAATGCGATACATAACCGACTCCTTTTGGAACCGTTGAAGCAGCTTTCATAAATGCCAAATCGCTTTCCGTCGTTCCTATGGCACCCAATATCCTCACTTTTAGGTGAATCTTACTGAATTTAGTTACTTAGGAAAAATACTGCTTGTGTCACGTCTAATGATTTTGCCGTAAGGTCTCCTATTCTTCATCTCTAAAGTTTTTTTTTTTTTTTACAAGGAACGGTCTTTGTCTTCTATGTCAAAATCATCACTTTTAAAGTGTCGAAACCAGTATTCACATATTTTAATCCGTGAAGTATATTCACCGTAAATTTCCGCCAGCATTCGATAACGTTTGCTATATTATCACATTAATAAAGTATAAAAATCCTGGTTCTAGTGCGGAAATTGAGCCCCAGGCCATCAGTGATCCACCCCCATGATTTACAAGTGGTTTCAGGATATTCAAACGTTGTTGCTGATTTCGTCCACGCCCAACAAAGGGTTTACCAGCCAACCCAAATACGTTAAATTTGCTTTCGTCGGTAAACAAAACGTTTTGCCGGAAGGAAAAATCCTCGTGTTCAAAAAGCAAGAGCTTTTTCTACCATTTAGATCTGTTTTGTGAAACACATTTTTTATTGTGGATAATAGATACCGGCTTTCTTACCCAAGTCATATTCAGCTATAGAAGCAAGTTTTGAAGCACTGAAAAAGGGATTAGCTTTCACGTTTCTTAAAATAAAACGCTCTTCTACTTCAGAGAAAATTTCGTTAAGGACGTTTTTTTTTTGCTTGTTTTGTGTACATTTGTCAACCATATTCAAGATTTCAGCACACTTTTTCCCTTTTTGGCATTTTTAATAACGTTGTAGAATTTCCTTTTCTGTCAATTTCTCTTCAAAAGTAACTTTAGATCCGGGTTCAGCGACCACCATGAAACCCTGCGGGATATTAATTTCTTTTTATTGTTGTACAGTGTAATTATTTTTCTAACTTTAATACTAATTTACTCTTTGACCAGATATCTTGATTTAATTTGCTTTTTGTCTGTACAAAGAACAAAAATATACCCATCAGCTCTGCGGCTGATAATGCGATCTTCAAAAACAGGGCGCAAAACATCGAGTGTAGCTTCGGCTGTGTGGCACGTAGCGCCGTCCTGTTGAAACCAAAGGTTGCCAATATCCTCCTCTTCAATTTTTGTGAACAAAAATTCGTTCAACATGGCCCGATAACGATCGACATTGACTGTAACGGCATCTCCTTGCTCATTTTCGAAGAAAATGGCCCAATTATGCCTCTGGACCAAAATCCGCACGAAACAGTGACCCGTTTTGGGTGTATCGGCTTTTCAATGTATGCGTGCGGGTTTTCTGTGCCCCAAATGCGACAATTTTGCTTGTTTACATACCCGCCAAGATCAAAATTAGCCTCATCTGAAAAGATGATTTTTTTTGGCAAAATCGGCATCTTCTGTAAGTCGATCGCAGGCCCTCTTAGCGAAGCGAAAATGCATTAGATGGTCAGTTGGCTTCAACTCCTGAACCAATTGGACTTTGTATGGCGTCATACCAAGGTCTTTATGCAAAATTCGTCTTAATGATGCCTCCGAAATGTTCAATTCTTGAGAACGACGGTGAATTGATGTTGATGGCGCTTCACGCACACTCTGCCACAGCAGCAATATTCTCGGGTGTACGCACTATTTTTGGCTTTTCACGCTTTGGTTTATCGATGAGGATGCCAGTTTCTTTCACTTTTTTCACAAGATAACAAACATACGGAGCTGAC
Organism: Cordilura impudica; assembly: GCA_963682025.1. Lineage (NCBI taxonomy): Eukaryota > Metazoa > Arthropoda > Insecta > Diptera > Scathophagidae > Cordilura > Cordilura impudica. Next base: position 111,733,435 of record OY821518.1, read on the forward strand.
GGTGCTTCTCTTCTTCCAAAATCCGTACACAATTTTCGCACACATTCTGCAACATTACCATGATTTTCAAAGTAATGTCGCAATATTTCCCAGCGTTGTTCAAGCGTATGCACAACCATATTCGTTCAGCGGAAGTATAAAACTAATGTGTCAAATCAGACATGAGCTAAGTGTTACCATTCACGAAATAAGCACTAGTTGAAAAAAAAAACGTTATATTCAGCAAAAAGGGCACACAGGGTTGCAATTATTAAAGTTGTGATTGCCGTGTGTATGAGTTTGGTTTTCTAGACTATTTTTTGGTATACTAAATGAATTCCTGATTTCTTGTTTATGTTTCTAAATTTGCAAAATATGCACATCTAGAAACCTATTTGTATATTCCAAAAATTTTATATAGGTCCGATTTATGGAGAAATAAAAAAATATTTTACAATGGTGTCCGGCTTAGGCTTTAAATGACTGTATCAAAACCTAAAGCCAAATGACGTAGTTTAAACATGAAGTAAATTACAGTATGGTCAGATGTGATAAAGTACGTGTTACGCCATCTCTTGTAAATCCCTCATTATAAAGTTACTTGTTTTTCAAGCTTTTTTCTTTTATTAACCTTTTATATGTTTAAAATATCTGTAGGAATACGGCCTCTTATTTTTGAATTCCTAAATTATTACTTCAACCTTAAATATAGAACTTTAAATTTGTATTAAATTGTGGCTTAAATTCTGGCAACCAGTAACTTAAATCTTGTTTTCATCTACGACTTAAATAAAGTTATAAAATATAACTTCCTGGTTTCAGGAAAATACATGACTTCAATGGAGGACTTAATTCTGATTTATAAACTTTCTTGACATAGTTTCGTTTCTGGTTTTAATCGCGTGCTAAATTCTTATTTTAATTAAGGCTTCAAGCCAATAAATCGGGTTCTCGAACCTTATACATAAACCTTAGTAATGGGATCAAGTTGTATTTTTAACATAAATTTAACTTCAATCTCAATTCCTCTCCTGTCTTACATTAGTACACTTTCAAGTTCGCCTTAAATTATGGTCGAACTTTAAATGTTATCTCCAATTGAGCTGATAATTATATTTCGCAGCTGTCTTAAATAAACCCTTAAATTTGTATATACTTCGGAGCAAAGAATTTCTGATAGAAGTTATAAGAACGATTTAAGAGACTGTGCGTGAAAAAAATGTGTATCAATGTTATTAAAATAATAATGATCCAGTTCGAAGGACCATAAGATTGTATATTGTTTTACAAATCCTTTGTCGTTTGACCCGAAATTACGGGGAGCTTATGTATTTTTTACATGCTTTTAATTGCTTCTATTTGTCCGTTTATTTCTTAAGGTTTATTTCTGAAACTGAATATTTGTCGAAAGTTGTGACATAATTTGATGATTGATTTTTCGCGGTGAACCTGAAAGCAGACTTGTAATTTTGTAATTTTCACGAACTTTCCGACTTATTAGAGCTCTGAAATTTTAAGCATTTACGTAAAGTGAATGACTTCATTATTATTATGTAATCATTTTGTTCTATCGGAAAACATCTTCCAAAAACAAAAAAACAAAAACAAAGAAATTATTTATATTTACAGTCAACAATTTTTGTTTTGTTCTATTATTCCAGAAGCTGATGATGATTGTATTGATGAAGGCATTGACGAGGGCTACAAGCGTTGGGATGATGAAAATGATGAAACCAAAGAATTTGATTATGTATTAGAGGTAAGTTTATTTTTTTAGTTAACTGATAAGTTAATCATATTAACAACTCATCCAAAAAATCATATATTTCCATATTTTTAAAATTTAATAAAATGTTGATAAGAGCTTTAATTATTTTTTTTTCCCTTTTTTGAACTTTGGAATGGTTTAATAATAATTTATTAATATTCAAAATTCATGTGAAGGTTTTTAAAATAAAACAAAAAAATACAATTTTTATTTGAACTTGCCATTGAATTGTGTATTTTTTTTAACAAACGATTATTTCTGGATCATAAAATGATTGAATATTATTTCACTTAACTACTTAACTATACGGAGACAAGAGACAAACTCGAGCATGGTGTATCATTTTTTTAGGTGTTAATTTAAACGACACGACTGGCTACACTTCATCACTTGTATGTAAATTTTTTCGTACTTATTTTATTTTTTTAATTTTCAATGGTAATTTTTAATGCCATTATTTAAACTAAAACAAAATAAGCAAAAAAAAAAACAAGTGTGAAAAACAAGTTGTACCCTACCACAGCTATAGTGTGTTGTTAACAAAAGCGAACTTAAAAATCGAAGTTAGTAATATATAAGTAAGGGAATTTTCTTTCCCAATAGATCCAAGATTTCTGACAGCAGTCGTGGCATTATTTATTAAAGATTTGGACAATTAGCAGTGTTGCCATAAAATAAATTCAAAACAAATAAGGGTTTAATTCGATAGTGTCTGTATTAAACACTCATCATTTTAACGACTGTTAAGTACGATTATCACTTAAACACAGTTACCGATAATTTTCAGAATATTATTTGGTATTCCATCAGGACCAGGATCAAAAGAATTCTTCAGTGTTTTCAATAAAAAAACAACAAACTAGGACTATGTATAAAATCCAATGCACAAGACATCCGTCAAATAATTGAATGTGTTACTAACAGCAACATGAGAGCTGGAGAACATATAGTATGTGTATATGTTTAAAAGCAAGAGTTGCCAGACCTCGTTATTTTTTTTTTTTTTTTTTTGTCAATTCCACGGAAAATAATTTTTTATTAACTTGTTTTAAGCTTTATTAGGTTTGCGGTGCTTCTATAGGAAATGTATTAAAATCGGAGAAACATTAAAGAACAACCTTTAAACCTATTTAGTAGGAATTATATATAATATGCTTAAAGTTTCTGATCTGAGAGTTTTTCTACAAAACAAATAGCTTGAATTCAGCAAAACATGATAAATTTTATATAATAATAATGTAAATTCGGAAAACTGGATATGTTTTCAAGTGTTGAAAAATCAATAATTAATTTTTATTGAAATCTTAGAAAGTTATTTTTTTTTTTTTTTTATAAATAATTATGTACTTTTTTCATTGGAGATTTTTTGTATTTATTTCGGGGTACCGTTAAAAAAGTGTGGCAATACGGCATAAACTTATATAATACGTGCAGTATAAGCATAAGCAAATGCTAAAAACACCACAACAACAACAACAATCATTAATGCTCTGACACACAAATTTCAAAATTTAGAATAGCAACAATAACAAGAACAACATAGAAAAAATCATACATTTTCAAGAGTTTGTTTACATTTTTATTGAAATCCCTTTTAAATAACAACCTGCTCACTAAAAATGCGCAGCCCAGCTGACATATTGATCGTTTGTTCCACAGTCGGACAACGCTATATAAACTCCTGTCATAAGGATCAAGAAATATATATGTATTTTATGGGGTATTACTTTTTTTTTTATAAATATTACAAACCGTGTGAAGAGTATAAAATTATTCCAATTATGCACGATTAATTCGAAATATTCATGAGAAATGCGGATGCAGATGGCAACTCCACAACTCTTGTCTATAGCCTCTGCTTAGTGCTATGGATAGTATTTTTTCGCATGACACAAAAACTTATAAATTAGAATTTAAATTTTTAACTCATATAAAAGGAACAAATTAAAATTTTAAAAATGTTTACATTTGATGCTGCCATAAAGAACTTTTTAAGAGTTTCCTATAGGAAAGACTTGTAAAGTTTAGGTCTTAGGATTGTTGGAAGAAATAATAAGAATATGTTATTTAAGTTATAATAAAAATTTCAATACGACGAAATTTTGTAATTTCCGAAGTTTTGCAAATGACTTTTGTTATAGAATGAAAAATCTTTATTTATTCTTCCAAATAAATTTCATCAGCCTCAAAGTCCTGAAGACAGTTGTTAAAGTCGATTTTCGGAATTTTCTTCAATTCTGTTTTTATCTCTTTAATAGATTTAAAGCGGTGTCCGCGAAGTGATGTTCTGAGTTTCTTAAAGAGTTGTCTGTCCTGGCTTCTTTGCTTATAGCTTTACGCAAATGGCGCATAACACTGAAATAATATTTCCTGTTAACATTTTGGCTCCGCGGATAGAAGTCATAATGCACCACACTACGTACGATATTAGAGAGAAACTTGATTTTTAAACGACTTTGGGGCAATATTTTTGACTTTCACATCTTGATATTCGATATTCGCTTGATTTTTCGGTAGTTTCGTGATCGTAGGCACAGATCCAAATCTAATCACCCCCAATGATGCGTATCATTTCGTACAGGTAGTAAGAATGTATTTTTGAGAGATTTTAAGGCGACGCTGTTTTTCAAAAAGAAATTAGTTATATTGGAACCGATCGAGATTCGACGCGTTTGAGGAACAAAATATATTTTAAAACGGTGTCGATTGATACTTCAGAAATATGTATCTACAGTATTGTCAATCGATGACATCTCAGCACCAAATCTGTGATTTCCTTGACCTTTTGTTCTTCAGTTGATGTTTTTCACATCCTAGACTCTCTTTGCTTTCAACGCTTTCACTGCCTTCTTTTAACTGATTGTATTAGTTCTAAAAATTCTTTTTTGACATAACCTGGTCACCGACGGCCTTCTGCAACATCCTTTACGTTTTTGCAGCAAAAATTTCATGCCGCAAACAAAACTTAATGGAAATTCTTTGTTCAATGAAGTCAGACATTTTTAAAATCGCCAGATTCTCTTTAAGTAGTTTAGAAAAACGAGCGTCACTGCTGAACCAATTAAGGTATGGACATGAAACTTGGCACATATATCAAAAAGCAGAACAATTAAAATCCCATCCTGAAAAATAAAATTATTACCTAATTCGATAAACCTGTGAAGTTGAAATTGAAATGTCACTTTTCTTTTGGACACAGTATTATTTCTTACAACAGTCTAGTCACCAGTTTTTACTTTATAAATTATCAGTTGAATATTTACCAAATTTCCAAATAGCTAAAGCCCCGAATCTTTAAATTTTTACCTAAAGTGGATAAAACCATATATTCAAACCAGGCAACTTTTCTCTACATCATAGTCTTTACATCACCGTATAGAACATTTTTGATTCTAGGCGAATCTAGGTGATTCAGTTAAGCTTTTTTCTGTAATAACCAAATATTAAATTTTTGTATGGTCCTTCGCATCGTAAAATGTGGTATTTTCTACAGTTTTCATAAATCTTTCAATCATATCTTAAAATATGATGAAATTATAAATTAGTTTTTAAATCAGAATTTTGAGCTCTTTATTAACGACTATTCGTATGTATATGAATTCTAGCTTTTTCGAAGACTAAATTTTTATCATGTATTGCTTTACACTAAAACAACGTTCCGAAATAGTGACGCTGTACATTGCAATACGTGCATATCGTCGAAAATATCATGACCAAGAAACACCATCTGACAACACTATTCGGCGTTTAGTGTAGAATTTTGTTGATCACGGGACATTGCCTTACATTAACGCCCAAGACGTTCCAATGAACTGGTTGAAGTGGTAAGAGAGAATTTTGCCGAGAACTCAAGTAAGTCGTATCGTCACCTTCTCAGCATTTTGGCATCAACGGCATCAATTTGTGGCTCATTTTGAGGATGATTTGCATTTCTATCCGTACAAAGTACAATCGAATCGAATAATTTTGCTGGCAAACCGGCCACATCACTTGCAATAAGGCCAAACAGTCGCTCGAATGGTTGTCCCGGAATCTGACTTTTGGAAGCAAATATTGTTGATCGAACAGACTAACTTCACACTCTGTCGCGGCGTTAACAAGTAAAATTGTCGCATTTGGAGAACGGAGAATCCACACGAGATCTAGGAAATATCAATGGCATGAAAAATTATTTTTTGACCCCTCTGGATATCTTTTTGTTGGCCTCGGACCATTGACGAGCTTAAGGCAAACATTTGTGCCGTGATCGTCGCTACCCTCTGCGGAAAATTTCCCGAAAACAATTTCCAGAATATAATTTCCCGAAAACAATTGCCCAAAAAAAGAATTCCCCGAAAAAACAATTCCCCGAAAACAATTTCCCGAAATTACAATTTCCCGAAAACAATTTCCCGAAATTACAATTTCCCGAAATTACAATTTCCCGAAAACAATTTCACGAAATTACAATTTCCCTATTTTTAGTTTACAACTTCCCATATATTCTTAATTGCCCCCATAAAAAAAACTTGCTGCATACGATTTCTCGAAAAAAACAATTTCCCGAGTATACGACTTCTCGAAAAAACAAATCCCCCACCCCGCACCGCGCCCTTCCTCTTCCACCCTCCCTCGTCATCCGGACCTATTTATTGGAGTGTCACGCTTATTTTTTCATTGTGACTTTGAACACTTCGGTATTCAGACCTCCCGACCGATAACGCTCACTCCATCACATCCTGCCCATGCAGTAGCTGCTGCGGAATCGTTACCACCTTGCATAGCGAAGTTTTTTAGTTATTTCGGTTGTAATACTCAGTTACTATGCCACTCGAATTCGTGGATAGCGAAAAAGGTAAACCGAGGTTGCTTTTGAATGGGTTCTTGTATCATGACGACGGTCAGTCCGTTGATAGCGTTTATTGGCATTGTATCCTTTATCGAGGAAAACATTGTACCGGAAGGTTCATAACTTGCAACGATACTATAAAAAAAGAAACTCTTCACAATCACAGTGCCGAAGCGGCTTTCGTTGCTAAAGAAAAAACCGTTAATGAGCTGAAAGATCTTGCCCGGACCACTACATCAAGTGGTCATGAACTGATTGCTCCCGCTTCGGCCGGAATTTCTGATGGTATTGTTTCGGAAATGCCATCAACAAGCTATTTGAAGAAATAGTAATTTCGGGAAATTGTAGTTTCGGGAAATTGTGTTCGGGAAATTGTATTTCGGGAAATTATAATTTCGGGAAATTGTATTTTCGGGAAATTATATTTTCTGGAAATTGTGTTCTGGAAATTGTAATTTCGGGAAATTGTTTTCGGGAAATTTTTTTCGGAAAATTTTCCGCAAATCCGTCGCTACACCGCCCGAGCACATTTTGTTGTGGCCAATAGAGGCGGCCATTCGACTGATGTATGAAAAAAGTAGTCCAAATGAATTGAAATGGACCAAGTTAAATAAAAATATCAGACATAAGGTGATTTTTTTTCAGTTATTCAATACTCACATACCAACATAAAATGTGGCATTTAACCTTGACATTTAACTTTATAAACGGCTACATTAAGATTTTACGTTAAATATTTTTTTATGAATAAATGCCAAAAACAAACACATTTTTGTTACGCAAATTTTACTCTTTTAAGTTTTTTTTTAAAATGAGGAATTGGAAAAACTTCTAGAAAAGAGAATTACGTCATAACGCCCAACTTATTCTTATAATTTCCTATAGCAGCTCGTTATATCTTTTGTGGGGTCCAATTCCATAGTTTCCATTTACACAAAGTCTCAGCCATTTTGAGACGAATATTAGTTGTTGTCTGATGAAATGTTTGTTAAACATTTGAAAAGGGAAACTTAAAAAAAACAATTTTAATAAATTCTCGAAAGTTGACAGGTAATATTTCGGTTTTTTTTTCCAAAGGTTAAAAAGTTTTCTATATGGTCCTTCGAACCGGTAAAACTTATCTATTTTGTATATAACGGGTTTTGTAATAAAAATTAGTGGATTATGGATTCTTTAAGTAAAATCTATCTGAATTTTGTTAATGACTAATCCCTTTGACTTTGCAAAGAGATCAAAATTTTTAATAAATAAGTTCCTCCCTATAATATGTAGAGAAAATAGATTTGTTGACAACAAAATTGCGCATAAGTTTGAAAACCGATTAGTATATTGTTTTGTGTTATCTTTCAAATCGGTTGTCTCAACAACTAATATTTTCTCTATCGATTTCTGTTTTCGCAATCGAATATTAAATTATCAATGACCCAATTGTCAATGACATTAATGATTGATCTTTATGAAATATAAAAATAAATCTGATATTCTGATATTTTATATTGTTGCAAACCGCTCTTCCGATCAATAATACTTCCTTTATTTCTCAGACAGGTAATAGAGATATTAATAAAAGCAAACAAAAAAAAAACAAACAAATATTGAAAACACAAACAAATATTGAAAACACAAACAACACCCGATGATTTGTAATGTGTGCGGCTATTCAGAAAACCACAAATAGAAGCTACACTCATTCATATGCATTATGTGAAAATTGAAAAATTACACTTGTGATTAAATAATTGCAAACAAAACCATTCGAGTGACAAGAAACAAACGAAACGCAAGACAAGAGCAGGGCACAATTGACAATAACTACCAGTCATGTAACCAGATGGAAAAACATTTTTGTTACAGTTCCATTATTATTATTATCATTATTATAAATTAATGTTTAGTATAACATAGGAAAATGTAACTAAGAGATATTTTCACACTTAAGTGATATTTTAACTGTATTACTGACATTTTTATATATTACTTGTGGTTTTTCATACGCCAAAGCCCAGTGAAAACCGCCACTACAACCCAACCAACCAACCAGCCATCCTTACGAGTATATGTACAATAAAATGAAATTGATATAAATAAACACTTTGAAGTTATAGAAATACGAGTACTTAGAAAATATATATCATATTATATGATAATAATGATGGATATTTTTTATTTGTAGGAAACAACGAGGGTGGTCCCAGAAAATCCCGACCTGAAAAAATAAATCAACAAATTTGGGAAAAATTTTCTTTATTTCTCAGCATAATCTCCTTTTAGGTCGATACACTTTTCCCATCTATGTATATTCAATAGCTTCGCTATCCTGTTTAGCTCCTTTAAATAACCATCAACCGCAGGATCTACCTCTTTATTGTTGGCAAGTCTTTTTCCACCGAGCCATTTTTTCAAGTTTGGAAATATAATATAATCCGAGGGAGCCAAATGTAGCGAATAAGGTGCGTGATGATGCAATTCGAACTTTAATTCATGTATTTTGGCCATCGCAGAAGTGCATGTGTAAACTGGTGCATTGTCTTGATTAAAAACAACTCTATCTTTTTCCCCTAATGCGACCATTTTCCCTAATTTCATCATTTAATCGCTTTTTGAAGATAATCAATAAAAATTATCCTGCGGACCTCCCAAAAAACAGACGCCATAACCTGCAGTTGGAACTGCCTTTCGCTTTCTTTGGACACGATTCGCCCATCTCAGTCGACTGTTTTGACTGTTTCTTTGTCTCAGATGTTAAGTTGTGGATCCATGGTTACGAATCGACCCAAAAACTTGGCTTTATTGCTGCGAAACATCGCCAAAGACTATTGAAGCATAAACACGGCACCTATCTTGCGGACAGCTTTCTCACCTATAAATTTTCGGTCAATATGCTATGTATAGCACTTTATGACATGTTTATAATTTTAGCTAGCTCACGCACCTTCAGCTGACAGTAATTTTATGGATTTTTTTAACCGTTTTTGGCGTGACTTCCTCAATTGCTCGACCACTACGTTTTTGGTCATCTTGGCAGCATGTACGGCCTCGTTTAAACTCTGCCTCCCAATAGTAGTAAAGGAAGGAGAAGACTACCCCAGAGTAGAATCTAGTTTGGCTTTAATAGAATCTAGCTCGGCTTAACTATTGAAAGTATTAAATAACACAACGGTGACCAATTTTTCCATGTTTACAAATCCACTCTGATTGTTCTCTTTTGATAGCTAAAAAAAATACTAAACAACTTTGCGCCTTGAAACTTAAAACATATGTTTAATAAGTTTGCAATTTTCACCAAATAAATTGTTTCAAACTACTACCGCCATCTATACATCAGGTTGTCCTGGCACCGCCCTCGTAAACACATTTGTTTTTAGATTGGTTTAATTTCTGCTTCTGCTGCTTTTACTCGTACGTACGTTTACGTTTTACTAAACAAAATTACTTAATTGTATGTACTCGTACTCGTTTAAAATTGCTGTATTATTGTTTGTCTTTAGCTGCTTGTTTATTTAAGCTGCACCTGATATACATTTTAAAAGACGTAATTTTAATGCAAGAATGATTATTACTGTAATTTTGTTTTCTTCTTTATGTATTCCTATGATTATGATTGTTAAGTCGTTCATATTAACTACATGGTTAGGTAGAGAAAATATAATTTAACAAATCACAATTTGAGAGAGTAGCATTTTTTAAATTATGAGAATTATTTTGTTATAAAGCTTCTGAAAGCTGTAAAAGTTGGATTTGTGATAGAGAGAAAAAAGATCCGGATTTTTTTTTTTTTTGGTTGAATAAATCATAAATTTAGCGTGGTAAGGAGAAATAGACTTTAGTTAGTTTTAAAATCATATACAGATGAATTCTGTATAATTATGCAAATTAACTAAATATGACAAACAATGATTATGATTTAAACAATGCTTAAGTGTTCAAACTCGGAACAAGTTCAAGATTTTTCTTACTGAATGTATTGATTACTTGAATTAAATTAGTTCATGTACTTATTAAAGGGTTCTTCAACAGGGACGCTACAAAAGTAGAAAGACAGGGACAGCAAACGACGCCATATTTCTTGCCGCTCTTTTGACATTTCTCTTCAGTAAGGTTTGCCATTTCATGATGGAAAGATATACGAGCCAACAACGAGTCGAAATTATTAAAATTTACTGCCGAAATTCGGAATCAGTGGCCTCAACGTTAAGAGCGCTACGTCCAATTTATGGTCGTCATAATCGTCCTAGCAGATCAACAATTGAGCGTCTAGTGGAAAAATTTGAATCCACAGGCACAGTACAAAATGTTCCCGTGCCAGTGAGACAAAGAAGTGCCCGTAGTGTCGAGAATATTGCTGCCGCTGAGGCTTCAGTTGAAGAAAGCCCAAATGTGTCTCTCACACGTCGTTCTCAAGCGTTGGGCATCTCTGTGACGTCGTTGTGGCGAATTTTGCGAAAAGATCTTGGCCTACATCCTTACAAGATCAAATTGACACAAGAACTGAAGCCGCTTGACCACCAGAAACGTCGTATGTTCGTGAATCGGGCTGAGCACGAACACGAACGAATGATTCGGATTTTCATCGAAAAATCATCTTCAGCGATGAGGCTCATTTCTGGCTGAATGGCTTCGTCAATAAACAAAATATGCGTTATTGGTCAGACAGCAATCCACACGTACTCCATGAGTCATCATTGCATCCCGAAAAAATTACGGTTTGGTGCGGTTTATGGTCCGACGGCGTCATTGGGCCGTACTTCTTCCGTGATGATCAAGACCTGCTCGTTACTGTGAATGGGAATCTCTACCGTTCAATGATAACCGAATATTTTTGGCCCCAATTGGATGATATGGACTTGGAGGACATGTGGTTCCAACAGGACGGCGCCACAAGCCACACAGCGAATGTCACAATCGATTTATTGGAAACCAAGTTTGGAGAACGTGTTATCTCACGAAATGGTCCAGTCGATTGGCCGCCTCGGTCGTGCAATTTGACGCCGTTGGACTATTTCCTGTGGGGCTACGTCAAGTCTATGGTCTATGCCAACAAGCCAGCGACGATTGATGAACTTCGTACGCATATCGAACGTGAAATTGCAGCAGTATCGGCCGATTTATGCTTGAAAACCGTCGAAAATTGGGTTCAGCGTCTAGACTTCTGCAAGCGTGTCCGTGGTGGCCATGCAAAAGAGATCGATTTCCATACATAATGGCATCGAACGTACTTTCACAGGAATAAAGAATTTCATTGATATCCAAAATCGTTTTTGTTTTATTTAAAAAAACTTTTGTAAATGGTAAATGGTTTATTTTATGAATGATCGTAAATTCAACGGACAGACGGGCGAACGGACAGACGGACATCGCTATATCGACTTGAGTTGTTGTAAGGATCAATAATGATATACTTTATGGTGTATTGTATAGTTTTTTGTGTGGATGCCCTCGTTTGATCCAATAATCCATAATAAAAGTAGAATGGTTCGTAAGTTGCCCAGAGTTACGGTTAATAGATTAGTTTTGGACTGTTAAATAAGTCGAAAGAAAATGTGTCCACATTCATGGATTTAAGCACTAGAATTTGAAGATTTTCTTTTTGTCATTAAGAATTATGATTTTAATTACTTAGAACTTATATAACTTATAACTTATCACTGTTTTCAAATATTTATAAAATAATTTGTAAAACTGGCACAATTCCTAAGTTTGCCAGAAAAATCCATTAGTCTTGAATAAATATTCTCAAATATCTAAAAAGAACTTCCCTTTTCCTAAATAATATTATAAATTTTTTATTTGTCTCCGCTTCATGCTCTTTGATTGAAAGTAGTTGATAATATTAAATGAATATTATTTATTTAAGCCTTAGCTAAAATTTTGCTGAAGTGTGAAATGAGAATTGTTATTGAGTTATAGCTAAAAAGCTAAGCAAACATACATTAAGATAAGGAAATAATATAAAAGGTCACTTAGAAGTACTCAACCGCCAGAATGGCTTTTGCACTGTGTAATTGTATCAAAAGAACCAGTTGGTAGTGAAACAATCTCAAACAAAAATCTTCTTTCCTGTATCAAACAGCGGGTTTTTCAACTATTTGTTTCAAAAAAAATTTAAATTTTCTGCAAAAAATATTGCGTTTAATTTACAACCAACGTATTGTTTCTCTATAACAGGTTCTGGAAAATGTTCTATCTCATCAAATAGTTGTAACCTCAAAGAATTTAAATTATGAAAAAATCCCTAATGTCGATGGCATTTTCAAATCTGAATTGCTTTAATTAATTCCAGAGTAGTTTTCTCGTACAAAAAATTTTTTCTACTAATATCAGAAAATTAATTAATTATGTCCTTGTTTTTTTTTTTTCTTTTAATTTAGGCCTGCAAAAATCACATAAAACCCACTGTACCTGAAGAGCACTATAAAGCTGTATGTAGAGCACTGGTAACAGAAACACTCGAATTGCGAGTATTTCTACAACAAGTTTTAACTCAAGGTATGTATGTACAGGGTGGGCCAAAAGTCACCATGGGGTTTACAAATTTAATAACTTTTTCCTTTATATATATTTTTTTTTTTTTTTTTCAGATTATAAAATATACAAAATTAAAATTTTGTAACACTAATGCCTGTTTTCTCAATAGGCGATTTTTTTTTATTCCAACGAGAAACTGCCGATTAAAGAAATTTGGTTTTCTCAATGTCTGGTTTCTATTTTGTCGCAAAGCTAACCGGCACTCATTTGCCAATCATTTATTTATTGTACAGATAAATTATTCCCCCCAACTTTCATATCAATTTTGAGAGGCATTGCCAACTGAAAATAATTCTCCCAACTTTCATACGTATTTTGAGAGGCATTGCCAACTGAAAATAATGTTTTTGTCGGTACATTGAGAAAACCAAAATTGTTAACCGGCAGTTTATCGGTGCAATAAATTTATGTCCTGCTTAAGTAACAGGCAGTTTGACGATACATTGAGAAAACCGGCATAAGTATGGAAAATAATGTCACTTAAATAAACCCCGTTTTCAGCTTCGCAATGATGGCCTTGTTTTAGAGCATTTTTCAAAACTTGTAGCTGTGGCGTTTGAATTTCTGTAACAATGTTGGCCTTAAAGTTCAAGTATTGTCTTGGGGTTTTTCACATATAATCGCTCCTTCAAAAAACCCCCAAAAAAATAGTCGGGTGCTGACAAATCTGGCGAATGCGCTGGCCAATTAATTTCCGAAATTCTGGAAATTATTCGTTCTCCAAAAATTTGCCTTAAATGTACCATTGTGTCTCAGGCAGTGATTCGCTCCTGCTGAAACCACACCTCAGGTCTGTTTTCAAGAGCAGGACGTAAAAAATATTCTGTCATAAACCGATACCGCTCTCCGCAATTTCTGACTCACTAATTTAAATAATAAAATTCTATTATTCTGATTCTTTGCTCAGTTGTGAATCTCTCCATTATTATAATCTAAAAAAAAAAACAAATAAAAACAAATATGTAAAGGGAAAAGTTATTAAATTTTTAAACCCCATGGTGACTTTTGGTCCACCCTGTATGCTATCTTTGTTAATCGCACACATCATTTAAAACATTTAATTATTGGAAATTAGTTTAAAACAATTTTGGTTTACTTTGGTTTTCATTCATTTATTCATTCATCCATTTAGGTGCTGATAACTTACATTTAAAAGCCGATACACAAACATCACACCAGGAATTGGCCAAATTGGGCTTTAATGATTGGGTAAGTGTAACAAATTTAAATTAAAATGCTATACTTTTTTAATTAACACATAACTGAATTCAATTTATCGAAATATGAGTGTTTAAGGAATCATTACCGACATCATATGCCCGTTTTGTAAATATTTTTTTTTTGTGTGTTTGTTTTTGATAATATATTTAATTTAAATCATTTTATTTGGCCACTCCTTGACTTGTGTTCGTGGTGATCTTTTGAATTTCGACTAATTTATTATGATTTAATTCATAATTATATTTTACTTTTTTTTATTGACCAACCACAATATTATGTAATAATAGGCCTTACATTGCGTGTTTATTATAGTTTATCTTTTTCCTTCTAGAGATTTATTGTACAACTATTTTTTGCATTTTTTTTTTTTTTTTTTTTTTTGGGACCACACACGCGTAAACTAGACAATCAAAAACCTTAAACATATTGAAAATGATTTATTAGGTTGATTATGTAATAATATCTTTTTAATAAGAGAAGATTTACATTATCAATTATATAAAAATATAAAAAGAGTGTAGTACAGAAAACGCAATATTAGTACTTGGACCAATATTTTCACAAAAAAAAAACTATTTCCAAGAATCTTACTTAACAGACCAAAGTAAATACTATTATTAAATTTCAAATTATATAAATATAAAATGCTAGCACCTTTAGCCACAACTAAACATAAGAATCCTTTGGACTGATTTCAATTTTATTAAAAAAAAAAAACTTAAAGGCGAAATTGGATTTGTTTTTTAAAAAGTCATCAGAATTTAAAGGGAAAATTAAACAGATTCTTAGATATTTGCCATAGAAAATAAGTCATTAGATATGTCTAAGTGAGTGTTGAAAAGGTCCCACTGTTTAAAGCTATTTGTCCAATTGGTCTGAAATATCAAACCCACAAGGCGCTTTAGTTTTAAAGCAATTTCTTTTGTGTGACATTTACTTTGAATTTTTGTAAAATATAATATTTTCACCGTGATTGGTGTTCATTCGTTAAACTATCGTCAACAACTTTGGATTGATAGCTGAGTAGCCGCAACTAAAAACTAAATTGCAAAAAAATTGGAAAATAAATAAAAGGAAAGTAAAATTTAATTTACTTTGTATATTTCCCCCCCCCCCCCCCCCTATACCACTATGTGGTCACGGTATAATGACTTTGTGCTGATGTTTGTAACTACCCAAAGTATTTGAGCTTGACCCATCTTTTATTATAACGAGCGAGAATCACTTTCTGGGTCGATTTGGCGATGTCCGTCTGTCCGTCCGTCGCACAGTGGACCATTTGACGAGAAGGCGGTCAAAAATCTATAACTTTTGATTGGATTGGAATTTTGATATGTTTGGTAGGTGAGACTTTAGCTTTTAAGTTTTGCTATAAAACGTAATTCTCGGTCGAAAATAAAAAAAAGTTACGGAGGGTTTAAAATACATTTTCATTTGTAGTTGAATTTTAGTACAAAAGTGAAGTGTTAAAATGTAAAAAAAAGGTTTTTTTCAATATACATAATATCCTATTTTTTCAGTTAATTTTACAACTAATACTTTTTAACAATTTTTGAAGTTAATTTTTTCAGAAAATGGCAAACTTTGGCCCCCGTAAACTTTTTAGTCCTAATGTGCACAAGGGCCAAAGGTTGTTTTTTTTTTTGAAAGATCCCGAGGTAAAATATAATTTATTAAGCAGCGAACGTAAAAGTTACCTTATATTGGTTCAAGATAGAGAAGTTTCAATGAAAAACTCGGTATGTTTTTACTTTAGTTAAATTTTTTTTTTATTGTCTTTTTAAATATTTCTATATCAATTTTTATGGTAAATTTATGAAATATAACAATTCTTATTGTAAATTTACAAAATATATAAATTTTTAAATCAAGAAAATTTTTTAACTATATAAAAAAAGTGTAACTTATTGTTAGTGTAATGAAAAAGTACTTTAAATCAACCAATTTTAGTAAAAATTTCTCCTAAATAGCCTTGATTTTCATCTTCTAGAAGTTGTTTAGCTTCTTCGTTTAATTCAATAGAGGTAGTTTTCCATTTTTGACGAATGTTTGACATATATGGATCTGAAGTGCACAACAAAATAGTGATAAGGTCTTCATTAGTACAACATCTGGACATTTTCCTTAGGTTGTGCTCGCGAAAGAATCTGTAGTCTTTGTTCCTTTTTTCTTGCGCTTCTTCAGATAGATCTCCTATAGCATATTGTTTTGAATCATTTGTTCCCCATGGTACAAAATTGTATGAACTGTGGATGGCATATATCTCCAAGAGTATTTTTCATTATAAAGTATAGCTGTTGTATTGGCGTACTCTCCAAATTTTTTTGCATTTATCTTTCTGCTGCATGCTAGAACTTGTAATATGATTTTGAATCGTCTTATTAATTCATGATCTAGACCTGTGATAGATGCTGCAGTTTCCGGTTCGGAAAAAAATCTCCTTGCAGTATTTCCATCATTTGTGTTTCCTTCCCCTTGTTTTGGTTGGTCGATTACGTGGCCTAGCTGTAGATATTTTTGTTGAATTTGTTTTTTTTTGCTTTCTTTTTTCTTCATTTTCTTTGTTTTTCTCACTGTTTCGCCTAACGGACCAAATTCCAAATCATAACCCAATTTAAGAATATGCTCCATGAAACGTATTCTAGCATGAAGAGAGGACATTCCAAATTTGTAGGCTTCCTTAAAACTATCGTCTTCTGGTGGGGGTTGGCTTAATTGACTTGATGTCTTTTGGCATATAATGCAGCTTGACGTTGACTTTGTTCCAGTTAAAGCTTGTGCAACTTTTCCATCAATCATTGTGAGACACATTTTAAAATGTACTTCAATGTCTTGGTCATCAAATTTAAATTTTACTGGTTGAAGTTCCTTAATTTGATCTTTTATTTTTTGAACTTCTTCAGTTATGACATCTTTGGTTTCCTTTTTGAATAAAAATTTTATTGGTCTGCAATACTTTGTTGAAGAAGGAATTTCATTTTTCCACATATCAATTTTTGTTGCTCTACTAGTTGACGGCTCTAAGACGCTATACCTTTTTGTTAAGCGCAATGGAACGAAAGATACCATAAATAAATTAGCATCTGATGAATTTTCGGCATTAAATTGCTTGTATTGTTTCTGACCAGAGGATCCATCACATCCCCATTTAGAAATTAAAGCAATGCTGCCATTACCAATTTTTTCTAAATGATCAGTATCAAGCGTATTTAGCAATCGTTCTGCAGTATGTTCAAGGAGATCTTGCAATTTTTTTCTGCTGATGTTGAAGTGACACTAATAGCAGATTGTGAAGGTAAGCATTCTTTTTTGGCAGAAACTAAATCTCGATACTCTCGAAAAATCCCACAATTCTTTTCATTGGTTCGCTTCCGCAATTCCTTATATTGATTTTTGGTCAATTTCAAATCCAAAAATAGGGCGAACGCTTCTTCCGGCGTAAATTTCTTATCTTCAATTGGTGTAGGAATGCTTTTCAAAATCCTTTTTGTGCGCCTTGGGCTCGCTTCTACTATTTTTTCAATTATTTCAATTTTATTTATTTTATTTTGGGTTGGTTGAATTTGGTGCAAAATGAATCCTTAATAATTCTTTGAGAAATTTCTTCATTGATATTCTCCAGCTTCGAGATCTTTCATTACATCCATCAATTGGTTTTGCTGGTCGACCCTTTTTTCCACTTTCGTTGGCAGTTATAGATGCACTCTCAAAAATAAGTTCCTTTATTAACCAGTCTTGGTAATGTTTGTACATCTTTGCATTGGTATGAGATGCAAAATTAGTAATTTTTCCTTTGTGCATTTCAATGTCTTCTAGGTTACAATTCTTAAAGAAGTTGCTGACTATGTGCAAAATTACATCGTCTACATCATTTTGTTGAAAATAAATATCTGCCAGATCTCTGTAACAGTACTTAGCCATTGCACAAATTGTAATGAATAATAATTGTGGAAACATTATTATAAATACTCTTTCTTGCAATTATGTAAAATAAAAATTTTTATCTTTTATTACCACTTTTAGAAGCATAAAAAACCCACACCCTAACCCCTTTTAAAAGGTGAAGCATACCTTCTCATATCTTAAAGGGCTATGTCGCGATAGTTTTTTTTTTACCATTTGCCTGTTATTTAAATTGTTTCCCATTTTGTCAGGTATGTATACTATATAACTCTAATTCAAACTATTAATGTTTTTGAAAGATACCTATGTAAATGTACCTGTAACAGTTAAACGCATTATATCTCAACCCTTTTTTATAAGTATATAACAACTCCTGACAACTCTACCGACACGCAAAAAATACACCGCGGTGCACCGGTACGACCAACTTTTGTATTCATAACACTCAGACGGACGGACGGACATCGTTTAATCGAATCAGAAAGTGTTTTTGAGTCGACCCGTATAATAAAAGATGGATAAAGGTCCAATATTTTTGGCAGTTACAAACATCACCTCAAACTTAATATATCCTAACCACATAGTGGACAACTTTTGTATTCATAAATTTTGCAGAAAATATCTAACCTTGGGTCAGAGAAATTGTTCTGGTGCACACGGGCGGAAACTGGCAGGTATATAATGGGGTATAGGAGTATAGGGGAGGGTTCGGACTATAGAAGAGTGCAAGATTTTTTCTGACTGCTTTTAACTGGCAGGAGTTATGCTCTATTAAGTAGGAGATTTTCGGAAAATTTTGACCTTTTTTTTTAATTTTGGAATGACTCAGTGATTTTACATTTATAACATTAATAGTATGGAAGCCACAAAATTATACAAAATTTATTTCACTTCAAAATCTTTTAAATCGAAAAAGTTACGGTCATTCAAAAATAAAAATTTACAAAGAAATTTTTAATTTTAGCAAAATACTGAGAAAGCCCATTTTCGAAGACCCTGTTCGCTGTGATATAGTTGAGATAGAGTCGCAATTTTTTGGCTCCCGAGGTTTACTAGTATTTACTTTCAAATGAATAACATAACTTTAAAATCGGTAACAAAAAAAAATGATTTTTGGCCGCCTTCTCAAAATATGGTCCACTGTGCGTCGGTGTGTCCATGTAAACCTTGTAATCAAACTACAGGTCGCAAATATATTTTTATGGAATTTAGTAGTATATAAGCTTGTATCGGCCATAGGATGAACGCTATTGAAATTGGTAAAAATCACTTTATGTTCAGATCTAGTCCCCATGCAAATGACCCTTATGAGATCGACTTAAATTGCCATAATATCCTAATTATCATATAGATCTCGGTCAAATTGGGTTTGTGTATGTTTATTACATCGATTTATTAGTAGTCCAAAAATAAACGCTATAGGAAAATTCTTAGTTCTGATTCCCGATATTTACTTAAATCTATCAAGGCAAAAAAATTAACAACAATTCCATTCAAATATGGTTTATGCTTATTTTCTTTATCTGATTAGTTGGAAACAGGGTCTCTGAACGTATGGTATAGTGTATCGTATAGTCGGTCTAGACTGATTATAATTTTCTTACCTGTTTTTCCTTTTTTTTTTTGCTACATCATTTGAAGAACCAACCCCAATTTCTGCGTGAAATATTTATTGGTTCTTCGAACCTATTAAAAATCCAATGAAGTTGAAAGTTATTTCTTAAAAATATTGTTGATATTTTTCTTTTAGAGGATCAAATGAAACATCACGAAAAAATTAATTAAAATCCTTGTTGTTTAATTAAAAATTGCTTGTTCCACCAACTAAATTATCCGGTTCGAAGGACCAACAAATATTTCTTAGAAACAAAAATCAATAAAACACACAAAAATTTAGGGTTTAAAAAATTATACAAGTAAAATATGTGTCACTTTCCTTTATTTTTTCCAATATGTCGGTGAATTACACAATTTTACACAAAAAAATTATCTTTATAGTTGAAGAGTCAAACAACGATTAAAAGAAACGAGTACAATTTCGCGATTAGAAATTTAGATTTAAAAACATACTTTAAAGAGAATGTCAATGAAAAAGAAAGACTTAAATATCTACAGCGCACTCTATATGTCAAAGTCCAATTTAGTCCGACACCAGTTAAATACGTTAGGTCGCCTTTAACGCTAACGTAAACAAAATATAAAAATGTCGTTAAAGTCTTTCAACTCGTAAAAATCTTAATATATTTATTTATTTTTTAATATATACATCAAAACTCAGAGGATATTCCCTATTAATGCAGTGCACTGTGAAGGAAAATTTGTTATGGGTTGGAGGAAAGAGTGGCTTAAGTTTATCTATGTTTTGAGCAAAAAAACCTCAGCGGGAAGTTTATTCCACATATAGCTTTTGCAGCTAATAAAATAATTTGCACGGTAAGCGTTCTGTGATCCACTGGACACTTGAGTGCATACCGATGAGATCTACGAGATGAGTTCACTTATCTCAGCAGAACACTTGTGATAACTATAGTGCAGTGTAACACAACCAACATTCCGAAGTTAATCCAGTGTGTCTGTTAATAGAATTGGTTACACTACTGTCATTGATAAGCACCATCGTCCTCTTTTGGTCCAGAAGCTTCGAAATAGACTGTAGACAATTTTCGGTCGGACATAGGTGGTATAAATAGTCACACAATTGATGAATGTGTTTATTGCAATGGACATCACAGAGATTGTCAAAAGGCCTTGATTAACCGTGACATTTACATACTGCCATATGCCTCCAATCTCTCTCAGTTTTGGTCTTTGGTCTCGTATGCAAAGGAGTACTTATGATTGCAAGTTTGACATAAGTCATTACAAAATTAAATAATTACAGATTCAGTTACTGAGTCAGTAAATCACTGATGAGCGTAAATATATAAAGTATTATCGTTTCGAATCTTTAAATCTGTAGACTTTTCAGAAGGGGGAATGTTAGTCATTTAATGTATTTTTTAAAACGATACATCAGGTTCTCGAAAAAAAGGTCCCACAAAATTTGTTGTCTCTTCTACTATATGAATTTTTACTTAACTTAAATAGTAAGAATTATAGAAATCGTTATTTTAAATTTTATTTAAAAAACTTCCGCAGAATCTGTGATTCTTTCTAAATATACCGTTTTATTTGTAGAGAAAAATTGTAACAACCTTTAAAGTTTTATGCTCCTGTGTATCTTATGAAAAAATTCTTCAAATTTTAAGTTTCCTAAGATCTTAAAGTTGTGGACAATATCTGACATATTTAACGATATTTTTGAAAACAAATTGGGATAGGAGAGAATATCTCGGAATTTGTAAAATTGTTGATTTTAGAATATTATATTTTATTAGAATTGTGGCATCTTCCATATAAATTTCTGGTCCTAAGCGACCCCTAATAAAATTGGAACATAAACGTATTCACTGATCATTCTAACCCTTGAAAAGAACGTTTTATTGAAGTTATTTTTTTATATTTAAAAAAAGTACTGAAATGACCTACGAAAATAGCAGATAGATTGTTAAATAATGCACAAAAAAATTTTCGTAAAATTGTCTAGCTCAGAACATCAAAATTAGCTCAGAAGAATATGTCGGGCATTTTCGACATATGTTTTACAATGTTGGCCACAAAAATAAACACTTTAAGTGCCTATAAAACGGGACTGTAAGCAAACATCATCAAACTCTTCCTAGCTTAATGCAGTCACCTTGCATTGGAATAATCCACAGTTAAATATATGATCATAAAATTTTACAACGAAAGATCTAGTTGTTGCTAATTTCTTTCAAAATTAAATATTGAAATTATTTTTTATGAGAAGTTATTATTTGTATTTTAAAAACAAATGAACAGAAGTTTTTAGCGGAAAACTTATTCTGACCAGATCATACCTAAGAAAACAGCCTTTGGAATCTTGCAGCTTCTGGGATTCGTTATGATGATTTTATAAAATATAGTCAAATTCAGCGGTTCGAAGGACCATTAAAAGAAATCCTATCATTTTTGTATCTTTCTACTACTTACTTACTCAGTATGGAAATATGGCCCCCTTTTCTGGACATTACAAAAAATGTCCAGAAATAAGAGTATTTTGGAAACTTTAATTTGGAAGAATAAGTGTCAATTTCTGAGTGCTTAGAAATTTTTTGTTAAAGTAAAGTCCAAAAAAAATATGTACATACATATTTGGAAGGAATCTAACTTTGGTTTTTGAATGAAATTAATATTTTATTTCCAAATGAATCTATTTAAAATTTATAACGTCCTATCTCTGACGTTGAAAACTTTTACAATTTTGGTCCATTCACTGGTGACAATGGTAGGGATTCGCTTTACAAACTTCAACAAATACTTCGTATATTATTTTATGCCTATTCTAGCTCAATTGTGGCTTTCTTGCTTTCAGTGTGACATGGACTTAATTTTTCCAGTATTCCCATTAGAAAAAGTTTAAAGGTGTCGGTTGTGGCAACCAGCATTGTATTCTATGAAACTTCTTCGTACAAGCTAGCTGTTGGAAAGATTCCAATCAAGATATGCTTGTACCTCCCGATGATAGTGTGGAGATGCTCCGTCAGATTGGATATAAGATTCGCTATCTTCACCAAACTCCTTTCGAATGCGTTTTATAACATATTCTTGCAGTAAATATTATTGGCTCAGTGTATAAAACTTTATGCATTTTTCTAAAACTTTTAAAATCAATTTCTTTATGGAAATTTTTTAAATTGCTAAATTGCCTGAAGTTTTCAGAACAGTTCTAAACTTAAACCTAAAACATTTTCTTTCCACACCACTTTAACAAAACAATATTTTGAAGAGCTTTTGTAAACACAATAGAGATTTCCAACACTGATAATAACTCGTAATTAAATAAATATATTTGAGTACTTATGACTTTTTTTTATTATTTAGAACAATAGCTGCTATTGGTCGGTTAATATTGGTAGCAATTAAATCATCACTGCGAAAAAACAATAAGCAAAACAATTATATGATTCACAAATTCTATATATCTATAAGTATTAAACAAGTTCAATAGGAATTCGAATTATTTTCGTGCCACTTTTTAATCAAACTGTGGTCTTATCATCATTTTTTTATTCTTGTACATTTTCGTAACAAATTTCTGTTGTTAGTTTCATTTGTTCATTGTTTATTTATAATAAAATGCGCCAATAATTGGAATAGAACTTTAAACGGCATTGAAAATGGTGATGTAAATGGTGCTTGAATATGAACAAAATCTAATAGGTTACTAGTGACATAGTAGGTTATGCCTAATCCGTAGAAATCGGATAACCCCCTTTAGATTTTTATTTAGTTTGACATTAGTTTTTAAAAATTTTGATACAAAAATGTATTGAGAATTTTGTATGTAATTTCGAAATTTATAAATGGTCCTTCGAACTTGAAAATTTGAGGTTTTATTGAGAATTATTTTATTGAAGCTTTGCTTAAAAACTCAGATGCTGGATAGAAGAAATTTAGTTAAGATCATATGTCTTATATACTGGAAATTTTTCATTTATCTTCGAGATATTTTATTTATATTGAAAGTTTATTGAATAACACACTGCAACAGTAAAAAAACAACCAATCTACACTATGCGGAATCGATAGTGCTACCCAAACTGAGTAAACTCCTAGCTGCGTTTGTCTAAGTTAGACGCTGTTTTTTTTTTGACCCTCAAAAATTTTGAAATTGGGTGTGACCACCAAAAAAAGGTGTCATTAGAATTGGGCAAACAACTCATTCAATTTTGGTGATAGCCATAAACTGTCTTCGGAAACTCGAAAATCCCATATAAACCCATTTTTAGAAATTTGGACCCAAACCCGGGTAACTAAACATAATTTTACCGGTAAATTAAGGTAACTTTCAGCTTTTTCAGCCCAAAATCTATATAAAAAAACGTCCCCAAGCTTTTTGAAATTTGGAAATAAAGAAAATTAGACACACCCTTATGAAGAAAGAAACCAGAAAAAGGGAATTTTTTTGGAAACATGCACTTTTGGGGCCATTTTCTAGCATGTAAAAGTTTTCAGATTGGAAAACCTTGTCCAGAAGAGTTAATTGGTGTTTGAAGAGCTTAATTTTTTAAGAAGAGAGTATGCAAAAAATCCTGATTTTTTAAAAAGTTATACTCGAAAAAGTAAAAAAATACGCTTTTTCAAAAGAGTTTTTTAAGAAAAACTTCCTGAAAACATGATATTTTTGAAAACCTTTGAAAACAAAAATTGTTCAGCAGACTGTCAGCTACAACTTTGCCGAAGGCAGTTTAGGGATATCACCAAAATTGAATGAGTTGTTTGCCCAATTCTAATGACACCTTTTTTTGGTGGTCACACCCAATTTCAAAAACTTTGAGGGTCCAAAAAAAAAAACTGCTTCTAACTTAGACGAACGCAGCTAGGAGTTTACTCAGTTTGGGTAGCACTATCGATTCCGCATAGTGTAGCTTGGTTGTTTTGAAAAAAGTTAAAATTTGTCACACTGTGTAATTATTGTTTTACAATATTTTTTAACTTTATAAAATTACAGCCAAAAAATTTTTTCATTCTAAAGTCTTCTCGATATTAAAAATCAAAGAGTTTGTTACTTTATCTTAAAATTTTTCATTATTTATTTATATTTAATAAATAAATTACCTGATAAACATAAGTACTCGTAAATATATTATTTGCACACTTTTTCATTTAATATAAACAAATGGAAATTTGTTTTACTTTCATTAATTTAATTCATTTGAAAATTATTTCCACTCATTAAAAATTTCACTTTTACTTGAAAATACTTTAATCAAATCAAATGATCTGTTTGTTTGTTTGTGTTTATGTTAAATCGATTAATACAAATTGCTAGTTTAAATAAATGTTTAAATCAATATTAAATGTGGTGATGTTTTTCTAAAGAAAACGTTTATGTAGTAAAATGTTCTTTAAAATAAATTGTATATTTAGTATTGATACCGAATTTTAGTTTTCACAAATTGTGAAATTGTTTTTTTTTTATATAAATACAGGGTAGCTGATGAATGTTGCTTTATTAAGAAACTCAACATTTTATCAAAATTAGCTGATTCCAGCGCTCGAAATTCGAGTGCAATTTCTAGACAGCTTTACTTTTAAACTTAGCCAATTCACAAACCAACACTTTTATGGTTAATTATTATTGTGAATGAAGATAACAAACTCATTAACAAACACATTAACAAATTTATTAAAACACACATAGCATATGTCTTATTTTATGTATGTGTTAGTAGCAACCTTAAATGCAATTTACACAAAATAAAGGAAAAAATTTAAAAATCTGTAAATCTGGAAAACAGCTAAAAAGAAATACCTTTCAAATAACATACGTTTGGTCAAAATCGGGATAAAACGGTAGAACAAAACATCGGTCTCAAGAAATCGCCTAGCCTATTAATATTATCAAAATTCATATTAATTATTTTCTTTAATTTAAAAAAATAATTGTGGTTATTTATTAGGTCTTTTTTATGGTGGCGTGACGCCATTAAAATACGGCTAGAAATCTACGATGTAGTATTTCCCATGTTCAGAATGAAAATATAATTATGTTTGGTGTATTAAGGTGGGTAAGGTTTTAAACTTTAGATATTTGACGTAGTCATTTATATTGACGATGTTTCCTTGCATTTCCAATTGTACTGTGGGTGTACGTTTAGGTGATTTGTTAAATGGAAATATAATTGCCATGGTTTTTTCTTGGTTTACCCCAATTTTCCATTTATCAAAAAAATTTTGAGCAGAAATTAATGAGGTCTGTGGTCTTTAAATTATAGCATTTGAATGTTTTCCCTTGCATCTGAGTGCAGTGTCGTCGGCGTAGAAGGCAACATCTTGATTTTTAAGAACCACGAAGTCAGCAGTAAAAACTGAGTACAAAGTAGATAAATGAGATAAAGCAGAGCCTTATGGAAGACCGGCAGGAATATTTCTAGGAGATGAGTTGCAATACTCTGACGTCGAAATCCCTGTACGATAGGAAGCTTTTATTTAGTTTTTATATCACGCCATTAAGCAGTTATGAGACATGTTAAAAACTGGTCTTCCTCTATTAGTTTTATTTAATATGCAAACGGTATCTATAATATTAATAAGCTAGGCGATTTCTTGTGACCGATGTATTGTTCTACCATTTTATCCCTATTTTGACCAAACGTATATTATTTGAAAGGCATTTCTTTTAAGCCGTTTTGCAGATTTACAGATTTTTAAATTTTTTCCTTTATTTTGAGTAAATTGCATTTAAAGTTGCTACTAACACATACATGAAATTATACAATGCTATGGGTGTGTTTATTAAATTTGTTAATGTGTTTGTAATAAAAATGAGTTTGTTTTTTGTGTTGATTTCTGAATTGGCTATAATTGATTAGCATACCTTTAGGGTCTTTATATAATGAAAAAATAAAATTTCCTAGAATATGCACTCGAATTTCGAGGGCTGGAATCTACTAGTAATCATGATTGCCTGAACATGCAGGGCACATAATATTCATATGAAATGTTTAGCACTATTACCATACATTGAACATTTTGAGCACTGAGTTGGATCTTTATTACCGTTTAGCGGATTCCTCCATATAATAGAAATATCATAGATGTATCTATTTTCATAATTTGACGTTTTTTTTATTTATTCACTGTTAAACTCAAAAATATAATGCGCATCGTCGGCATTTGATCTCTTTATTTTGATTTCTTTAACACTTCATGGTAGTATGTTATGTGTGTCTTTAAATTCCTATAAAATGGTTTTTGTATCTAGATTTAGAAGACCAAACAGCACTAGTTTAAACTTTTGTGTCTCTATTTCGGGTAATTCCATGAAAAGATCAACCTTAGGTCTAATTTTTAAATTTTAATTTAAGTAATCTATAATATTAATAGGCTATGCGATTTCTTATGACTGATGTGTTGTTCTACCGTTTTATCCCGATTTTGACCAAACGTATATTATTTGAAAGGTATTTGTATTTTGGCTATAATTGATAAGCATACTTTTAGGGTCTTTATTAATAGAAAAAAAATTCCTAGAATTTGCGCTCGAATTTTGAGGGATGGAATCTGCTAGTTTTTATTGATACCATTTCAAAGAAAATGGTTCAAATGGCATGAAAATTTGACAACAATTTGTTATAGCCATTTTTATAGCCCCTATTTTCCAGTAGGAAAGGAAAAGTGTACTGAAGTAATTTTGAAACCAAAATCAGGTCATGTCTGTCACATTACAAAACACTCCTTTTTACTATATTTTTTTTTAGAATTCATAATTTTTATATGCTTTATTAAAAAACTAGCTCTTATATTAACTATAAAAAACTGTTTCCTATTTTATCATACAAATAACTTCAGAGCTTTTGTGTGTTTTACAAACATCCTCTCAAAATGATGTCTGTTTATTTCATGTCTGTCGCGACTGGTTTTTGCCCCCAATCATTAATAACAATAATACTTTCTATGTTGATGACAACAATAATACTAATATGTTCTCCAGGTTCGACTGCATAATTCTGTATATTTTTATGAACAATAAAAAACTTACTGTATAATATTGGATTAGAAAGATCTCCGAATGTCATGTCTGTCACTATGGAATTACGCTTTCATGTGTTTAAAATTGAAGCTTTGATTGTTTAAGTAGTTTATTTATTTATTTATGAATAACTATATAATAATAAATTATTATAAAGTATAGTGAAAAAAAGGAGCACTAGCTACTGTGGCCATGAGCTCTTCGTTGATAAAATAATTTTATATATGAAGTTCCATAAGTATTTAATATACCTATAAGGATTTACAAGTAATTGTAGTTATATTAAAAATATAATTTTTTTTAATTTGCTTAAGGTAATTCGTTTTAGTTAAATATTAAAATTAATTTACATCTTCATATAACGAAATTGATTCCGAAATTATTTTTGTTCAGACAGATATTCTTTTATATATGTGTTGTTTACCAGTTAAACTCATAACCAGTGCAAAACTGTGCTCAATGTCTACAATTATTGGTAACATCTTAGCTTTAGAAGTTACAGTTTCATCTTCCCCAATACTTGTTGAATTTTCATCGTCATCTAACAATCGAAATCTGTTGACATTAGAGCAAAGAGTTCTGGGTTCTATAAAATTTAAAACTTCGACCGTTTTTGTAAAAAATAAAAGAAATATATAGTGGACACCAGGTATCATAAAAAAATGTTCATTTTGTTGCAGTTTTGGGTTTGGCTCAGATTTGTAATTTTATTTAACTCAAACATATCGTTCGTCTACAAAATTTTTATAAAAAAATTTTTCTATTTAAATTTTGCAGACGAGCGAATCGTTTAAGTTACAGAATACGGTCATAAGATTTATAAAAATTAATTTAGCAAAAAAAATAATGTATGTAGTTAAATATTATGTTTATATAAAAAAAAGGTAGATAGATCAGGATTGTTACAGAAAATTGTGTTTCGAAAATGCGAACTTTTTATAATTTAAGGCAGTTTTGAATGATTACACGAATAATTATAAGAATTTGATATTTAAAAACTTTGACTTCTCGCAGTTCATAAATGTGAGAAGACAAATCATATCCTACGACATTTCCATGTGCAAATAAAAATATCTTAATCTCTGCTATTTTTAAATTTGAACAGATTATGTGGTATTTTTATACCCTCCACACCACAATG